>CAUYSK010005475.1:0-18883 GCA_963575035.1 Avahi laniger | reverse complement strand
AGGTATCCCAAGAATGGAAAAATAAGCACCACATGTACTCACCATCAAATTGGTATTAACGGATCAACACATAAGTGCATATATAAGAATTGCATCTATTAGATATTGGGCAGGGGGGAGGGTGGAGGAGGGAGGAGGGGACGGGTAAATGTGTACACAAAGAGTGCAATGTGCACCACGCAATGGGATGGACATATTTGAAACCTGGACTGAGGGGGGGAGGGAGGGCAGGGGCAACATACATAACCTAAACATCTGTACCCTCATATTATGCTGAAATAAAAAAAAAAAAAAGAATATTAAATATCTACCTATAAAAAAAAAAAAACAACATGAACTGTCATTTTCCAAAAGAAGATATACAAATAGCCAACAAACATGAAAAAATGCTCAACATCACAGATCATCAGAGAAATGCAAATTAAAACCACAACAAGATACTATTTAATCCCTGTCAGGATGGTCATTATGAAAAAGTCAAGTAATAATATATGTTGATGTGGTTTAGGTGAAAAAGGAAACTAATAAACACTGTTGGTAGGAATGTAAGTTAGTACAACCTTTATGGAAAACTATGGAGATTTCTGAAAGAACTAAAAGTAGATCTTTCATTCAATCCAGCAATCCCACTATTGGGCATCTATCTAAAGGAGGGATAAAAGTAATGACATCACAAATATACCTGTACCTATATGTTTATCACAGCACAATTCACAATCACAAAGATACGACATCAACATAAGTGCCCATCAACCAATGAGTAGATAAAGAAAATGTGATATATATACACAATGGAATACTATTCAGCTATAAAAAAAAATGAAATAATGACTTTTGCAGCCACTTAGATAAAACTGGAGGCCATTATCCTAAATTAAGTAATTCAGGAATGGAAAATCACATGCCTCATGTTCTCTTTTGTAAGTGGGAGCTAAGCCATGGGAATGTGTGGTTACACATAGTGAAATAATGGACATTGTAGACTCCAAAAGGGGAGGGTGGGAGGAGAGTGAGGGAAGAAAAATGACCTATCTGTTACAATGTACAATATTCGGGTGATGAGTACACTAAAACCCAGATTTATACAACATATTCATGTAACAAAACTTCACTTTTACCCTCTATAGTTATTGATTTTTTTTAAAGTGTTGGCAAGGATGTAGGAAAATTGGAACACTTGCACACTGTTAGGGAAATGTAAAATTGTGAAGTAACTATGGAAAATAGAATGAAGGTTCCTTGAAAAATTTAAAACAGAATTATCATATACTTTAAGTCTTATGTAAAGTCATCACAAAAATCTTTCTAATTGGGGCTATTTTTTTTCTTACAGTTAAAAAGCAATTTTACTTCTACTCTTGTATTCCCATACAGAAGCTGATGTTTCCCAAAGTGAAACAGTTGAATAAACACCACAAACTAAACAGGTAAACAAAAAAAATTACAATAAATATCTTGTTTGAAAACTGTTAACCACCCACAGGTATGAGAAAAACATGAAGTAAAAACCATACTCTTCCAAATATCTGAATATCTGACACTTGGCAGGTAGTAGTCTTACTCTTTCAAATATCTGAATGTTTAATAATCACACTAAATGGAGATTTACAAGTAAAACGTGTAGTTTGTGTTTTAATAGGGAGAGAGAAGAGAAACAGAATATTCATCTACTGTATTCCAACCATGTGAAAAAATAATTATTAAGTTTATGAGTCTCTCCTTTTTCATTTTAAAATTGGGTCTAAATTATTTAATTTTTTGTCAATTTCTCAGATTTGTTCTTTAAGAAATGTGATAAAATTTGTTAACATCATAAAATCATTTTGCAACCTTCAAGGCTTTTAAATATTTGTCGTTGTTGTCATTCGGCCCAAATAGTAATCAATTTTTAAATATGGAAGCAGAAAATTTGTTCATACACAACTCAGCTACATAAAGCAATTTTATTCTCTTTAAAGTTTGATCATGGCTCTAATATTCACCAAAGAGATAGACAAAGCATTTTGTATTAGATTTTTTTTTTAATTGAAAAGAAACACATATCAAATCCATTAGACCTTCCTTTGCCCAAATCTCCTTAATGATAAAACTGTTCTTTCAAAGTACAAATGACATGAGTATTTGTATAACAGCCAGTCTCAGTGGTTTAATACTAGATCTTATTGTCTTTAATTTTTGTGAGCATTTGGCACAGGAAATCAAAACTTCCTTCTTAAACTGTTTCATTAAGGTCTCAATATGCTAGCCAGTCTTATATTTCCATTGCAAATACAAGAAACTCACTCAAACTATCAAAGAAAATAAAGGAAAAGAAAAGAAAAAACAAAACAAAACAAAAGTTGGCCTAAATGAAAAATGCAGGAGTGACTCTAGCTTCAGTTACTTACTTAAATAATGGCCTCCGGAATCTGTCTCTTACAAACTTGATTATAATTTTTGGACATGGCTTATTCTCAGTCAAGTTATCCCTAAGTGATGAAAAGGCACGCCAAGAAACTGCGAGGTAAATGCTAGAGATGTAGTACAAAGAGTGCTCTTTTTTCACAGTACTTCTGACAAAAGTCCAAGGCTTGATTTAACATATGCATTCTTGAACAAGACACTCTTATTCCAATTAGTCAAACTTGGACCGTATGATCAAGTATAAGTAAAGGTTGTCTAAAACAAATGGATATTATATTACCAGAGGATGCTGGCAATAACAAGAGATGTCTGTCCTACCATATTAGGCTTTCTCCACTATACTCTCTGCTGGTTCTCTTACTTCCTTGCCAAATTTTGTTTCCTTCTTCAGCTCCTTTTTCTTTGTACTCTATCTCTCCACATTTGATGATACTTGAGGTTCTCACATCCTCTTCTAACTATATACTCTTTGTGTAGATTATCTCGTTTATTCTCTTTGAGACTGCTTGTTGATGCTTTTGACTCAAAATTTCTCTCTAAATCATACTCCTGAGTATTTAGATTTGTATTTCTATATTCTTTCTGGATTTATTTACCTTCCGTATATTCCATATCTTGATTATTAAGTATATCCATGTACATACTTGGGTTAGACAGTCCAATTATCCAACAATAATCTGTCTTTCATCATATTACATATTAAGTCTTTCACTGATTTTTTAACTGTACCCTTTTAACGTCTCAAGAATCCATTCCATCTTCTCCATTTGCACAAAAATTTCCATAGCTGTATCCCTGAACATGGATTGCTTGCCTTATTATCATAGCTTTGTTCAAGTTCCCTCTGTTTCTGTAGTTTTCCATCATAATCTGTACTGTTGTGAAGCTCTTCCTCAATCACTAATTTCATCATGTCATTTCCATAGTTATAAATCTTTATAAGAAGTGGCAAAATCTCTTTGTATAGCAATAAAGCCTGGCACATGGGAATATACTTAATATATATTTACAGAATTTGAACTTTGATTCAGGTTGTTTGCATTGTTTATGAGCTTAATAGCAGGCTTCAATATATCAAACATTATACCACTGTCTTACTGGTGAAACTGGTCCTATTTTTGAATCCAAGATTTTGGTAAAGTAAAGGAAGTAGACAAGGAAGCTAATTGCTTAGATGTCGCAATTTGTGGATTGGCTTAAAAAGGAAATACACACACACACACACACACACATACATATATATACATACATATATACACATGTATATACATATACACACACACATATATACATATACATATACATATATACGTGTATATACATATATATACAAATACAAATATGTATATACACATATATATATTTGAGAAGTTATACATGAAGCTGCCTGAAAAAGAACAAAACGCTTTGCAAAGGGCAAGAAACCTAAGTGGCATCTAACAAGTAAGAGAATGAACTTTGAAGGAAAGGAGATCTCTGGACAGTGAGAAATGATAGAGTGTGTGTTGGAATGGAAGTTTGTGGGGAGAGGAAAGAAGCAAATTAGTAAAACAGAATAAACAAAAATAAGAAAATATTGAAGTGAGAATAAGGTTTTCTTTTGGTTCAGGGTTAGGTTTAATGATTGATAAAATTTTGAAATTTATATAGTCATGAGAAAAATATAATATTTGAAATGTTCTCTCCAGATTTAAAAATAAAAGAAAGTGAAAAAATCACCTCCAATTTCTTAAAATCAATAAATTTTGTTACGGTGTCATGTTAAAAAAAAAAGATCATTTTTTCACCATGGGATAAAGATAAGCACCCCCTCTTTTTTCTGTCTTTTGGTCTACATGCAACATATTCCTTGAGCACACCCGAACACTGGATTACTTACCACTTTTCTTGGCCAGGAATGTATCTATTTCTTAATATGGCACTCACTGTTTTATACTGGCAATTTTAGCTTTAGGAAATGTCTAACAACAAGAGTAATATGTGTGGATTAGTTACCTTCTTAAACTGAGCTGTCAATATTCTGCATATTCATTGCCATCAAATCTTCCAAAGAATGAACATGTTCTTTCCAGGAATTGAGATGCGCTATTTACAACGGAAGGGAGAGAGATGCATACATAAATCTAGCTGGGAAACTGTTATGTGAGTTGCACTTACATGTGGAATATTCTGAATATCTAGTTGAAACAGGGAAACTATTGAGATTTTTCGGATATTAAAAATTGATTCTATTCCAAAGTTATTTTTGAAAGGGAATCTCATAAACAGAAAGCTTCAGCCAGGCACTAACCACCTCTCCGCCCCCCGCCCCCGACACACACACCCCTCCTACACCTCCTGCTTTTTTGTACATATGCATGTTTTCGTTAAATCACTGACAAGGAAACTACCAGCCTTATGTTTCCACTAATGTTAGGAACAGCACATAGAATTTGTAATGTTAAGCATAACAGCTGATCATAGTATAGAGCAGTAGAAAAGGACAAAAACATGAAGCCATTAACCATGCAAATGTGTGCCACATCTGTACTAAATTGTCATTTGCATGAATACAGCTAAGGCAAGCAGGATTACTGTCATTAGAGCTATGCTGTTTGTACTGCTATATTGTACTTAAGGTTGTGTGGGTGTTTCCATTTATAATGCCCCCCTTCTTTTTTAGGGGCTTATAATTTGGTTGTAATAATCTGCTTTTGGATGAAACATTACTGCAAGTTCACAGAGGGGGAGAAATTTTTAATTACAAAATTGGATTCAAATTGGTACAGCCATATTTTAGCTGGAGAAAAGCATTTAAGAACACTAACAAAAAATGATTTTCCTCTTTAAACTACAATTCTTTAGAATTGAATATGCAAGAATGTGGGTTTTTTTTTTAAGTTTAAGATAGAAAACTGGCTCTATTGTAGCATTTTATGTTTGTTAATTTTGCATAGTCTCCTACAAGGAGACTAATACTATATAAATTGTCAATTTTAGATCTTGACAAACTTCATAAAAAAGTTATTTCGGTAAATGTTTTATTAAGGATTTTATCATCTGAGATCTTGATAAACTAACATTAAATATTAATATATGGTTTCTTTAGACTCTAACAAGACACAAGGTAGTATACATATATTAAAGTAAAAATTTAAAATCAGTTTTGCATACTTATGGATGAATGACAAATTACTGTAGCATTCAGAAAGGTTGGCAAGTGGCTTAAGTGCTATAATAGGATTTTTAAAAATCAAAGATGCAATTATGAATTAGAATAACTGGTGTACTGACTTTATATAGACACTGGTTGGCGAGGGATGGCTGTTCATGGGTCTTTAACACTTTTAGTAACTTTATATTCTAAGAAGGACATGTGTATATGTGTGTGTGTGTGTGTGTGTGTGTGTGTGTGTTTTGTTATGTGATAATGGCTAAAAGCAGAACCTTAGCTAATGCTCTCATACTGAGTAGAATTATAGGTCATGGAATTAATTAAGATTGTTTCTATAATATTCTTAGGAAAAGATAGTCTTTTGTTAGTTTAAGTAATTCCCATGGCTTTTGAAAACTGTCATTTTGTAAATATACAATGTATATGTGCCCCAAATCCATGGACATTTATGGATATTTCAGTTAAGATGCTGTCAGAAAACACACAAGACCATCAAACAGAAAAATTTGAAGACAGTTTACAAAAGGTAAACTGGTATGAATGGGATGGAGGGAGGCTGCAAGAATGAGTACAGCCTCTTGGGATCAGTAACAGAGGGGCTTAAATAGCACACCTCGGCCTGAAGGACAAAAGAAGACACCATTACTGGAACATGAAGAGAGAGCTCGGGAAAGGCCCTTCCAACAGGAGCTGAGACCTTTGGTCAAAAGGAACAACCATTCCAAGGTAATCTCTCAGAGAAGGAGCAGGGCGAGTAGACACATGCACCTTAATTTTCTCGCAGCCCTTGATCTTCTTGTAGTGTTCATCACTAGCCATTGGAGGGATACATGGAAGAGGGACAAACAGAAGGTATCCTGCACAGTAAATAACTAAAAGTTCTGAATTTAAGTGGTTGCAAACCCTAACAAGTAATTTTTGCTAATATTCATGTTCATGCAATCTATTACTTTATACAAACTTTGACTAATTCATCAATTTGCAAATAACATATAGAGCCTATTATGCAGCAACCAGGCTGTCTATACAGGTCTATGCTATACAGGGGAGCAAAATGTGATGGGGAGAAAGCACTGTAGACAAATATCTATAATTCTGGTGTATGTGCTATTTCAGTAGCACAAATTGACTGTTATTAAGAGAGGAGCAGTAAGGGATCCATTCGTAACAGAGGTGGAGAAAGACTTAAGAGCACACTTTTTTTTTTCGAGACAGAGTCTGGCTCTGTTGCTCTGGCTAGAGTACCGTGGCACAGATTGGTCTGGCTTCTAGTTTGAACAAGTTTCGAGAGTCACTGGGTTTAGGACAATCACCTAGGAAACAGTACCAGTCTACTGATATTCACTAAGATGACAAGGACTGAAATAGAATGGTGACATAATGAAATGGAAAAAAGAAGGCACTAGTGTGAGAGAGATTCCAGGATGTGTTCTCTGACTTCTAAGAATTTCAACACTATATTTAAATTTGAAATAGCTGTCTCAGATCAACTTAAAAGTAAAAAAAATAGATTATCAGGTGTATCACTGTGTAGTATCATGTTCTTCTGAATATAAGTTTCTTCCCAAAATGCTTTTACGAAGCCAGGGAAGGCCGATCGCTTTCTCCTCTGCCTCCCTGCCGTTCCAACAAGTATCATTATCTCTAATCCCAGCCCTGCTCATCCTGCTGAGCACCCAATAGCTATTAAAGATAGCTTTTTGCAGTATTAACTGAAGCCCCCCGTCCAGTGGCAGCATGTGGATATTTTGTCATATTTTAAACTACACTTTTTGAATCACTTATTAGAATATATATAAGATATTTTGGATCTAATAATCCATTCATCTTACCTGGCTTGGAACACCTGCTAGAAAGTTGTATGCCATTCTTAATTGTCGATTAATACTGATGAAGAAAATTTGCTTATGATGTTTGTATGTAAATTGGTTCTGTGGAAACATAGTTTATTAATGTCATAATCATGATAACAATGTCATCTGTAGAACCAGTAATCTTTAAAATTTACCATTCAAGTAAAAAAACAAGCATTTCTGGAAATAATATAACACATGGACTCCTTTCAAAAGTTCATATACACATGAATTTCTTATTTTCACTAAGAAATTAAGTGTAATTAGGGCTAAAATTCTTTTCTCTTTCAGTCTTCCCTTATCATAAAAGGATGCTACTTGTTATGATACGAAAATAGGATTACTGGATTAGGAAGTTAAGACTTTGTGAGGTTTGGTCTGACTTTGACAAAGCTCTAAATGACCCCCTGTGCAAGTCACTCTGAGCCTCTCTGGTTCTTCTTTGCCAACTCTGTTTAATTCAAGAGTTGGATTTGTTGATGTTTAATCTCTTTTTCAGATAATTGGTATGATTCCTTAATTCAACTTTGAATATGTTTTTATTGACAGTATGAGGTATTGAAAAAAATATTCAAAATATAAGTATGTTATACATTCATAAGATGAATTTGGGAAATTGTTATGCTTTATAATGACAATACGTGAAGATCACGGTTTTGTCTTCATGGCAACAAACAGTGAAGCAAAAGATTATATGCACATGCACATACACATGCACACACACATGCTTGCACTCACAGATGTATATCAGTCGGTGAGCATATTTTCAAACATCTGGATCTTTTACATCATGGAGACCAAAACATCCAGATGTTTCAGTAAGTCTTAGTGTTAGGTGTATTTTCAATACAAACTTTGAGAATCTCAGTATTATTAACACAAAAGAAGGGTACATGTATGATTTGTGTGTGTGTTTGTATGCACATTTGTGTGTATGTTTGAGAGAGAGAGAGAGAGAGAGAGAGGGAGAAGAGGGAGAGAAGTCAAGGAAGAAAAATTAACCGCTTTCCTACTTCACAGAACATAGCAGAGTACATCTTGCAACCACTTACTGAAAAAAAAATGAGATAAATTACCCATTTCTCCAGGTTACTGTCATCTTGACATTGGTCTCAGACTTAAAGGAATGATTTATCATTAATTCAACTTTACATTGAAGAATAAAAAGAATATTCATTTTAAGCCTATTTCTGTCTATAATTTAGCATGTGTGTGTTTGCATATTTGTCTTGTGACTTACCCTGGATTTTATTATATTTGAATTCTTATTTTTGAATACATGTAAACATGTGCTGTCCTTTTATTTCACACTGTGTTTGTGTTGGAAACAGGTGGGAAGAATTCTTTCAGTGAGCTACAGAATTGCTTGGGTCACCAAAAGTTTGCTTTTCTTACTTGTCAGTTCAAGTTACCGTAAAAAGAGCAGCTCTTAAAAATGCATGACTTTGTTTGGCAAAATGTGTCAAAAATGGTTTAAAATAATACAATCCTAAGAACCGTAGGGGGTGGGAGAGAACAGCTAAAAGAATTACTGGTATTTTCTTCTCCTATATCCCATATTTATAGCAAGTGCCATAAAGACACACCAGGAACACGTGTGAGATACAGTCATTTTGTCCAAATAAGTTTTGGGAAAATTACTGCATTTACTACTGTTAAACTTATTAATTATCTCAATATGTCTTGCTACAGTGCCTATCTCTAAATTCCCATGTGCTTTGACATGGAGAATTACTGCTCTAATCATAAGATGTGGAAGGATCACAACAGAAATCACATTGTTGGGAGAATCACCTGCAAATTTTAAAATAATCCTACTCTTTTACCTTAAATGAAAAAGAAGCATAACTAAAAGCATTTCCAAGTTATACTGATATTTTTTCAAAGTTATATCAGTGTCTACTTTACAGGGAGGCTCTGAATTACATATGATTTTGAGACAAATTGTTATGATGTAGGAAATATTTTTAGCAGTCTAATATATGGTTGAGTTATTGGGTATATTATGCACTTAATCATGAGGAAATTAGCCGTAATTTGTATTCCAAGGAGTCTACTGGTCAGAGCCTTAACTTTTTATCCTCTTCAAAAATATTAAATTAATTTTGTAGTTTGAAAGTCACATTCCACATCCTATATTGTATTCAATTATGATTCCAAATTCAGCAAAAATATGTGCATTGATTTATGTAGACAAAATCATCATTACTCATACAAATTAAGTAAACTGTGTTCAGTAGCAAAATTTATACCCTAGATGGATCTTTGATGTGTCAACATGGATTTTGTTCACAAACTGGTGCCCTGCAATTCTGCAAGTGCAAATTTGGAAGCTACTTTCAATAACGTGGCACATCATTTCATTCAGGAAAAATGATTGGTAGGTTAACCTGAGAATTTCATAGTGTAAATTATATTTCATTATGGAAATTCATGAAGGCATAAATTTAAATAGATTGTCATCATTTTCTCAACCTAATATCACTGAAGAAACAAAATACATATGAAGTTATTTTTCTTTGTAAATTCAGGGCCATCATATCTGTTGAGGATAAGTAAACAGTTGGCAAGGAACTCCCTCTTGTGGTCAAACATTCTTAATTAGAAAAAGAGATTTGTACTCAACTGATGGTCTGGATTATTAAAACATGGGTCACTTGTAACCATTAAGATTAACAATACTGATATAAGTGGTTTTACTGAAGCAATTCATTGCAAATTAGAGCTGAATTCTGGAACATGTGCTCTTAATTTTTCCTAAAACTGAGCTTTGCACTGCTGTTCAGTATAAAACCATTTTGAATTGCAATTTTCAAGGTTTCTTGTTACTTTTAAAATATCATGGCATTCTTTTAAAATTATACACACACTACAGACACCTAGTGTAAGACATTTATGAATCGAGTATTGTAAGGAGTTCACATTTCTTTTGTTTGATCTCAGCACGTTGTTTTCTAATAATTTCTAAAATTGTATGACTGCTAAATATTTCTTTAAGCAGCAAGAGAAAAAGTTCCCATATGCTGTTAACCAATGCTTTCCCAGAGTACATGTGGCAACAGTCTGTTGTCAGAGGCAATAAATGCCTGACATCCAATCAAAAATGTCCTGAACTCTTATTATGAATGTGGCAAATTACCAGACAAATAATGAAGCTGACAAAGTATCATTTTTTCCTCATCATTTGATTTAAGCAGTGCCTCCAACTACTTCACAAGATTAGTAATAGACACTATCTGTCCTAGTACTGAGTATACAATTTGTTTCAAAGATAGCAAATTAAAACCTGATGCCAAAAAGCCCAGGATTTGTCCTGACAGCACATCAAAGGTTGGGAAGAAGGCTCTGCTCTCAGACAAGGTCACTGATGCCAGTTCAAATACTAACCATACAATTTGAAACAACTTCTTACATGGATGACCTTCAATATGAGCAAAGGAGGGTTCCAATGTTAGAGTCATTGTTTAAGAAAAAGAGAGAGAGAGAAAGAGAGAGAGGGAGAGATGCTGATCTACAGTTTGTGCAAGGAATGTCGGCATGTGGCGAGAGCTACATCTGTGCTTGCGATAGTCTCCACATCCCTCTGCCTGCTTAACATTATACACTCAATCATCAGCCAGATGATGCATTTATGTTTTCTTTACATAAGCTAGTTAAGAATATACATAGGAGGACAAAGTTGTTTGTCTTTACATTTTTCTTCACATTTCCTAGTTGCTCTGATTGTTAAGTTCTATTGACTACAGTGTATTCTATGTCTACATTGCTTTCGTTATTTTTTTAATGATACAAAACTAGGTATTTTAACTATAAAAATATTAAGAGTGTAAAAATTTTTATAAACATTAGAAATATAATAAGCATTTTGTTTCCCAAAACATGAATGACTTTGTAGTAGTTTTCGCATTACTTCACAGATATTTCTATGTTTATACTCAGAACTTCTTTGTTTTAACGATCTCATTTGTAAGAGCAAGCGTACTCTCTATTACGTGAATGAGCTGTAATGTATTTACTTAAAAAGCATCATAGCTGGAGACATTTAAATATCTTTCCAACTTTTCAATGTTAAGGGAAAAGGTTAAATATTCACATAGTTATATCTTTACACAGATATCTAATTATTTAATAATCTAGTCCCAAACTACTGAGTTATAGCAGATAAAATGTGACAGCGTTTTTGATTAGTAGATTTATACTTTCATTTTGTTTTATTTTTTCTTTTCTTTTTTTTTTGTTTCTATTTCAAAATATTAATTAAGGGGATACAAGTATTTTTGTTGGATGGCTACCTTGTACAATGCTTAGATCAGGGCTCTTGGTGTGCCCATTACCACAATAGAGTTCATTGTACCCAACAGGCAAGTTTTTATCTCACATCCCCATCCTACCCTCCTCCTTTCTTGGTTTCTCACGTCCTTTATATCACTTTGTGCTTGTGTGTACCCATCACTTAGCTCCCACTTATTAAGGAGAACATACAGTGTTTGGTTTTCTATTCCTGAGATATTTCGCTTAGGACGATGGTCTCCAGTTCCATCCAAATTTCTGCAAATGACATTATTTTGTTCCTTTTTATTACTGAGTAGTACTCCATGGTGAATGTGTGTGTGGGTGTGTGTGTGTGTGTGTGTGTGTGTGTATAAATACCACATTCTCTTTATCCACTCATAAATTGATGGGCACAGAGGTTGATTTCACATCTTTGCAATTATAAATTGTACTGTGATAAACTTTTTACTTTTACTTTAAAATGATATACATTTTAAAGATATTGTAAATATATTTTATAGATCCATATTCAATAAAGTCAAGTGTGAAATACATAAGAATGTTTAAAATAATCATATATGTAATATTTCTCAAAATAAAAATAAGTTTCTTATCACCAGGAACAAATTGATTAACCTCTGAGCTCAAATTCAGGTTCTGTGCAAAGGAAATAATACTAATGATCAATAAAGTTATAACCCAAGCTATCATTACCATTTGCATTCTTTCACTCTATAATTTTATTCCACTCCATAATATCAAGATCTTGTAATACTTTGGGAATTAAAAGGATATCTTCAAAATATTAATACTGACTGAACTCATTGTACATTTACATAGAAATTTAGAGTAATTTAGTTTCTCTTAAAGGTAATTTTTGGTTGGTAATAGATTTTCCTGCAGTGTATTTTCCAGAAGTATAATTTATGTCATCAGAAAAAAAAAAGCATGATAACACGTACCTATGTATACAAAATGTATCTATCTCTTTTTACCCACCTTTCTATTCCATTTATTTAATCTAGGATTCTATTTATTGTAGAATGTACAATTAGTTTTTGTACCTTTGGGGCAAAAGTCTCTATCAATTATAAGATGTCATTGATTATAAGACAAGTTCTTTTTTTAGAATAGTTAAAAGTTTGGAATCAATGTCTTAGAATTAATGCAGTCTATAGTTAGAAGTATATAATTATATACACCAATAAGAATATATAAATATAGATATAGAACATAGAACTCTTACCATGATTTTAATGATTCTGAAAATTTTTAAATTTAATTTAACATATTTTAATTTAACTTTATTTAATAGGACCACACTTTATACCTTGACTTTTTTTCTGGAGTATACATTGTGAATATATGTATTAGTCATTTTTAGGTTATAAAATAATATATAAATATGTAAAGTATATGTAAGTAAAAAACAATACATTTCTCTACAGTAAATTTATGGCCTCTGCAAATATTCTGAATGCCTAAGGAAGGTTTTTTTCAAATACTAGATGAATATAGATTGCTTTCACATGCCATTAATAAACTTTTACTCATGAAAAAATTAGAAAATATGTTTATATCCCTTTACCTTTATGTATATATAGAAATGTGTTATTTTAAATAATCTGTTTTTAGAGGATTCCAAAATGGCTATTGATAAAACAGTGCCTCAACTGGTTTTATACATTATAGAATTTTTGAGTTAAAAAAATATGCTAAATCTAAATTGGCTGGCCTACATTGTCTCTTTTGTGTCTATTGCTACTGTGTTTCTTTGACTCTAAGATGTCATTAATCATTACATACATCATTGTTTTATGTTGGATTAAAAATGAGAAAAAACTACCACCAATTAGACTGTGATATGCTATTGACTGAAAGACATGTCCCAATTCCAGAGAAGGGAAATTATCACCTCTAGAATATATGAAATATTTTAATCAATCATGACACCCTTTCCTACTAAGCCTAAACACAGCCTCAGAATATTTTGCAATGCAACATTATACAGACATACCAGTGTAGAGGGGTAAATGCAATATGTCACTTATTAGATGTTGAGAATTTCCCATGATGGCAAAGGACAATCTGGATCCTCTAGTCAGGAAAGAGGAGTAAGCCCTGCTATATGATAAACCCAGACTGGGTGCTAGTCTTATACTGTATTTTTAAAAGTTCATTAACTAAAGGAATTTACATAAAACACATCTTTCTTTTTTTTATTTGCCTGTCAACAATAAACTGGAATTTATATGGGGAGATAGAAATAAAAAAGAGAGAGAAAGAGAGAAAAAACTTGCATTAACCAAGTTTTATGCTTGGTTCCATATATAGGTATTTCATGTGCATTTTTTTTATTATTTCAGCATATTATGGGGGTACAGATATTTAGGTTATGTATGTTGCCCTTGCCCTCCCCCTGCCCCCTAAGTCCGAGTTTCAAATATGTCCATCTTTCGGGTGGTGCGCATTGCACTCTTTGTATATGCATATACCCGTCCCCTCTCCCTCCTCCCCCCTCCCCCCCCGCCCAACATCTAATAGATGTTATTTTTATATGTGCACTTATGTGTTGATCAGTTAATACCAATTTGATGGTGAGTACATGTGGTGCTTGTTTTTCCATTCTTGGGATACCTCACATGTGTATTTTTTATTTGACACTCCCAGGCACTTGAAAAGTTTTTATCTGCCCCATTTCTACAGATAAGAAACATGAGGCTTCAGTTACTGAATAATTTATCCAAATTCATACAACTGTCAGGAATACAATATTTGGAATTAATGCCCAAATCTGTTTGATTTCAAACCTTATGTTCTCTCTACTACCTCAAAATACCACTCTGAAATTTACTTTGCGGGCAATTTTGTTTCACATATCTATTCAGCAAATGAAGGTATACTTGTACATAATTAGAACTGGAATTTCCTGACATGGTCCAGATACTAGATTTATAATTTATTCTATCTGATGTATTATGGTTATTTGTCTACTTTCTGGCCACTTTCATACAGAATTACTTGCAACTGACACCTGATTAGCACGCTGACTCCCAGGAATATTCCCAGTTACTCATCTTCACTTGTGGCTGTAAGCCTCTGTGACTAATGACTCATTTCAGGATGCTGGGACTGTAGTTCCTCAAAGTTCTCTGCTATCTCTTTTGGTCTGACTCAACTATCACACACACTTATGAAGGTGGAAATGCTCCCGTATTCCTGGACCTGTTTATAATATTCTGTTCAGTAGAACTATATATTTCATTTGTTGTTACATCATTATATCTTTTAAAGTAGACTATGATTTAGCCCAACAAATAAAGTATTTTATTTTATAATTACTGAAATAATGTCATTGCATGCCAAAGTGGAGATGATTTGGGATAAAAAGTGGAATAAGATCAGTTAGCCACAATATTTTTGGAGGAAACTGTCCATACTTTTAGCAAACCAACTTACTTAGTCATTGTAAAGAATCATTTTGTTCTTTGTGGAACATGCTACTCCATTTTAAGGCTTTTCTCTGTGAAGAAGCTGTTACCTTGTTGCCTGAAACTACTGCATAAGTCTTTTTGTGATTTTTTGGTGGAAACCATGACTCTCTTGGGTGTATTACTCTTGTTTAAAGTGGCCCTTCAATTTTAAATGATCAAATTGCTGCATGGACCATTTATACAAAGGTATTTCTTTCTGAAGCAAGAGTGAAATTGAGTGTTTTTGTGCCACACCAGGGACCCAACATACTCCAGTAGATAAGCCACTGGCCTGAGGATGTAAAACCCTTCACACTTTCATTTTGCTCATGTTGGCTATCTGTTTAGAGCCACGTAGTTAGATGTTGTTAATTTGAATTCGGACACATTAAAACCACCACAGGAAAGAATTTTAAAAATTAGGTATTTCATGTTTACTGAAATAAAGCAAGTACTTACACCATATCTTTGATTTTTAAAAAATCACTAAAAAGTATTGTATGTTTTTCAAGGAGAAAGGGTATCTTGAGAACAGAAAAATAAATACGACTTTCTTTTTAACAATGTCTTCAGTTTGAGATTCCAGGCTGTCTATGAAGGCAAAACTAGTAACTGAGGTCTCCAAGTTCTTGGCAAGACTTTTAAAATTATTTAACGGAAATTCAATGTAAGGTTATGTAGCATAGTATTAATAGAATGTTAGCATCCTTAATTTTGACTGAAATTATATGAACTTACTTTCATGACACTATTTTTTATAACATGCAAAAATTTACTGGTAGTTATATAATATTAAATTTTTAAAAATAGAAAAAATAGTTAATCAGTACACATTGACAGAAAAATATATTTTTAAACTCTAGATCAATCAGGGAAAATAACAAAAGGGATAATTCATAATAAAAATGTTTAAATTTGAAAGAGTCAAAATTTACCTTTTTTGCTGTTAAGCTACTAAATAAAGGAAACAATTTTAAGATTATAGAATCCCTTTCAATCTGCTTGATCATATATCAATAATTTTATAATTTATGAAACTACTCATGTAACTGTCATTATAATATATAAATACTAAAATTATCTCAGTCATAAAAGATAAAAAATATATTTTCCTTTGTTATCCTACTTTCTATAAAATAATGGGTATACATTCTTCTCCTTGAACATTTTGTACTGAATGAGTATAATATGAATTGACAATTGACTCAAGTGTAGCTCATGCACCATTAGATGTAAACTGATTGAACAGGGATCACTATTATTATTACTGTTTGGGGCAAAGAGATGGAGAGACAGCTTTAATGGTCACTTGAAACTACCAGGAACAATGGTAAAGTCATTCTGAGCTAAGATCCTCATAGAAAGTGATTTTTCCCATCAAAGGGAGTGAATTATAATTCTTCCCATTGCTGCAGTATGAGAGAATGCAGTGTAACCAAGAGAGAGAACACAAAGGCCAAGAGAGCAAGTGAGCCAAACCAATCCTGTGTTAATAAGAAATAAATCAACATATTTTCTTTAGCTGAGAGAATTACTATAAAAGTCACCTGGTGAATATTTAGTCATCAATTCCATCTTGATCAATTGGATTGGCATAAATATCATTTAATATAAATATATCTTTACAGGATCTTCGAAAAAGTGGTCTTTTGTAACACATACAATGTGAAACATTTGTAGGATCTGTAATAGAAGAAGAAAAAAGTAATTGGTCCCACAATTCCTTTGGTAAGGAGGAACTATTCTCATATATTAACTTTAGGATCTAATTCTCATAATGTTGACATTTATATTTAAAATGAATAGTAAAATGAATATTTATTTCTTTCTAGAAAGTGAATTCTATTCTTCCCTATGAATTAATGACAATAACAGAAGGACCTTAGTTAAGGATCTTTTTCAGCAACTGTCATTTATATGTTTCTGGGCAGGATGCAACTCACCTGAGTTTTATAAATAAAATGGTTCTCAGTTAGAAGGAAAAAAAAAAATAACAAGTAATCAACATCCCATTCAAAAAGTTGCTTTGCTTTATTTTACTTTCCTATTTTCATGATGAGGTGTGATATATTAATAAGAGAAGAGACAATAGAAATCCAGAGAAAGAACATTTCAATAAAAATTGAAGATAAATAATATTGCATAACATTTTGATAACACAATTCAGAGACAGATTGCATAGATTCAATTCTGTGATTCAGCACTGGCCAGTAATATGATTTTTGATAAATTATTTAAGTCTCTGTATCAGTTTTCATACAGGTAAAAGGAGGATAATACTACAAGTGAATACTACATGTTAAGAACTGTGCATATACTTTAGTGCTATTGGTAAAATTATGTAGTCTCAAGCCTCAATTTCCTCATCCAAAAAAAAAAAGAATTTGAACAAATGATCTCCACTTTCAATTATATTTTGGAAATTTTCTATTAAAAGTTTCAAAACAGAAAAAATATTTTAAAAAATATTTTCTATAGCAAGTCCAAGACAGTTGAATTTAATTAATGGGAGAATATCAATTCTCAACCTAACATAATGTTAACTGTAGTGTGATGGCCCTTCATATACTTGAAGATGGCATTTAATGAGTCTAAGAGCATGTGAACAACAAATTTGGGAATCAGTTATTATCTTTGGTATAAGAAAGTAAAAATATAGGGCTATGGGGTGGGGTATATTTATAAGATAAAATATTTGAAGAAGAGTTACAGGAAAAAAGAAGAAAGAGGAAAGACAATGAAACAGAGGAAGACAACGTAATTAGTTGAGGTAACTGTGACTGGGGAGAGTGTATGTGTGAAATAGTCTTCTGGTAAAATGTTCGTCAAGGTATCTACAACTGGTATATCTAACGATCCCAACCCCAACATATTTTAAATAAATATATAAATAAATAATAAGAACAAATAATGTCAAATGAAGCTTGTGCTCTCACTGTGAGTAGAAAACAGAGAGAATAAATTCAGAATACTTGGAAGTAAAAAATAAATTGAACACTCAATTTAGTAAGTTATCTCTCATATTTCACGGCAAACCAACATGGAAAGCAAGAGTAGCCTGTTAATATATGTGAGAAAATAAAGAAAAAGAAACTAATGGCATATCTGACACGAAACTATAAGAATTCTAGAAGAAAATGTTGGAAAAACCCTTATGGACATTGGCCTAGGGAAAGAATTTATGAGAAAAACTCCAAAGACAATCACAGCAACAACAAAAATAAATAAAGGGGACCTGATCAAATTAAAAAGCTTCTGCACAGCCAAAGAAACTGTCACAAGATCAAACAGATAACTTACAGAATGGGAGAAAATATTTGCATGCTACACATCCGATAAAGGACTGATAACTAGAATCTATTTAGAACTCAGGAAAATCAGCAAGAAAAAAATCAAACAACCCCATCAAAAAGTAGGCAAAGGACATGAACAGAAACTTTTCAAAAGAAGATAGACTAATGGCAACAAACATACGAAAAACTGCTCAACATTTCTGAACATCAGAGAAATGCAAATCAAAACCACAATGAGATATTTCTAGTGAGAATAGCCTATATGAAAAACTCTCAAAACAATAAATGTTGGCATGGATGCAGAGAGATAGGAACACTTATACACTGCTGGTGGGACTGCAAACTATTGCAACCTCTGTGGAAAGCAATATGGAGATACCTCAAAGAGACACAAACAGATCTACCATTTGATCCAGCAATCCCATTACTGGGCAT
>CAUYSK010005474.1:0-25909 GCA_963575035.1 Avahi laniger | reverse complement strand
TATATATATTTTTTAGCTGTCCAATTAATTTCTTTCTATTTTTTGGTAGAGGTGGGGTCTCACTCTTGCTCAGGCTGGTCTCGAACTCCTGAGCTCAGAATGATCCGCCCACCTCGGCCTCCCAGAGAGCTAGGATTACAGGCTTGAGCCACCGCGCCTGGCCCTGTATAATTATTTTTATCCAATATATGGGAGTTTTCCGTCACTTTGCACAATTTTTTGATGATTTAACACACAAAAGGTATGAATTCAAGTCGCTAATAAGATATGAGAAAGCTATGTACATCCAGACAAACCCTTCACTTCGTACTCCATTCACGCTGTCAAATGACTAGGCCATTCAAGGAAGGGCAAATAACCTGTGCCCTGACATGAAAAGAAGACAGGTGGATTACTCCATGATGGGGATTTTTCTTTCCTTTCTTTCATTTTATTTGATTCATGTTATTTCATCATATTTTTCTCAGTTTTAACCAAAGGCTACACTGCATGGTAAATATTTTGATTGAATCACACATTTTGGAATCATATAATCAGAGTCATTTTTATTCTTCCTGAAATGGCAACACCTGAATTTCCTCACCTGCAGGAAAATTCAAATCTCTGAAGGAGAGAATATTTCACAAGGATCAGCCCACGATGGGGCTGTAATCATAGATTATTGTTATTGAAAAATAACAATGTGGTTGGGATGTTCATACTTTTTAACTTTATCCATTTTAATAGTTTGTTTTCATATCTCATTTTAGTTTTAATTTGTGTTTTCCTCATGGTTAGTGAATTTCAGTATCTTTTCATGAGTTTCTTTATATTCTAACATCTTCTTTGTTGAAAGAAAATATAGTCATGCCACATTGCGTTTGTGTCTAACACATTTCCTTAAATATGTTGCATCAGTCTATTCCATCGTTGAGCATACTTCATTGTCTATGAAGTGGTTTTTGTTTCTTTAAATAGCTTTATTGAAGTATAACTGAATTCAGTTAACTTCACATATTTGAAGTGTACAATTGGATAAACTTTGAAGTAAGTACGCACCCATGACACCATAATCACAATCAAGATAATGAACATACCCATCACCCACTCCTTGTGCATCTCCTGTGATTCCTTCTTCTCCTCCTCCCCCTGCCCAATCCCCAGGCAGTCAGTGATTTGTTTTCCTTCAATACATAGAAGTTTCTGTTTCCTAGAATTTCATACAAATGAGATCATAAAGTATGCACAATTTTTAGGCTTGCATCTTCCATGGGCCATAATTATTTTGTGTATATCGACAGTTTATCCCTTTTTATTACTGAATAGTATTCCATTATGTGAACATATGATAGTATCTGTTGCTGAGTATTTGGGTTGTTTCTAGTTTTTGACTATCACAAATGCACTGTGAAGGTTTCTGTACAAATCGCTGTAGGTACAAACGCTTTCATTCCCCTAGAATAAATACCTCAGAGTGGAATGTCTAGATTATATGTTAGGACATGTCTGACTTTTTAAGAAGCCACCAAAATGATTTCCAAATTAGCTGTACCCTTATACATCCCAACCAGAAGTGTATGAGAGTTCCCCATCCTTGTCAATGCTTGGGATGTTCATGCTTTTTAACTTTATCCATTCTAATAGTTTGTTTTCATACCTCATTTTAGCTTTAATTTGTGTTTTCCTCGTGGTTAGTGAACTTCAGTGTCTTTTAATGAGTTTCTTTATATTCTAACATTTTCTTTGTTGAAGTTTCTGTTGAATATTTTGCCTACTTTTAATTTTTTATAGTTTTGAGAATTCTTTACCTACTACATACAAATCTTTTAACAGATATATGATTTGCAAATCATAAATCATGTTTTCTCTCAGTCTATGTCTTGCCCCTTCATTCTCTTAAGTCTTTTATATAGAGAAGAAGCTCTATGGTTGTTTTCAGTATTATAGATAAGAAATCTTTGCCTAATCTAAGGTTATAATAATTGTCACTTATGTTTCATTTTGTTTTATTTTCCTGTAGAAGTTTTATATTTTAAGATCTGTGATTCATTTTTATTAATTTTGGTAAATAGTATGAGAAATGAATGAAATTTCTTTCTTGCGTGTGAATGGCCAACTGTTTCAGCACTACATGTTCAAAAATCATTTCTCCACTGAGTTTTCTTTGTATCTTTGCCAAAACATTTACCCATAAATGTATGAGTCTATCCCTAGATTCTATTCTTTTCCATTCAGCAAATTGTCGACCTTAACCTCAGTTCTGTTCTATTTGACTTAAATAAATTTTGATATCAGGTAGTGTTCACCTTCCAATTTTATTCTTTTTCAAAATTGTTTTGGATATTCTAAGTCTTTCACATTTTTATATGAATTTTATAATTAGTTGCTTAATTTCCACCAGAATAAAAAAAGCCCACTGGAATTTTGATTGGGATTTCGTTGAACCTATAAATTAATTAGGAGAGAATTAACATCTTAACAATATTGAGTTTTCTGTCACATGAACATGGTATATCCCTCTATTCATTCAGGTACATGTTAGTTACTGAACAATGATTTGTGTTTTGGGTGTGTAGTTTTTTCATATACTTTGTAAAATTTTCCCTAAATATTCACATTTTGATGCTATAATAAATGATATTTTTAAATTAAAAATGTTTGTTTCTAGTACATAAAAATCAAATGGATTTTTGCATATCGATCTTCTATCTAATAACTTTACTAAACTCATTTATTAGTCCTAGTAGCTTTTTGTAGATTCCTTGGAATTTCTGAAAGAGCATTCATGTTGTCCGAGAATAGACAATATTACCTCTTTCTTTCTGAAAAGAATGTCTTTATTTCTTTTTTGTTGTTATTGTTGCCTGATTGCACTGATTAGAAAGTCCAATATAATTTTGAATAGAATTGGGAGAGTAGAAATCCCTGTCTCATTACTGATCTTTGGGGAAAGCAGTCTTTCAACATTAAATATGATATCAGCTGTGGGTTTTTCATAAATGCTCTTTATCAGATTGAGGAAGTATCTTCCTATTCCAAGTTTGCCATGAGATTTTTTTGGTTTATTTTTGTTTTTTAAATTAAGAATTGATGTTATGTTGATTGATTATTAAATGTTAAACCAGCATTTCATTAGAAAGCATACTTGGTCATGATGTGGTATCATTTTATATATTGTTGGATTTTATTTATTAATATTTTATATAGAATTTTACATCTATATTTATAAGAGATATTGGCCCTTAGTTTTCTTTGTTAATGATGATATCCTACAAATTATAAAATATTTCCTCCTCTTCAAATTTCTAGAAGAGTTTGTATTGAATTGGTATTATTTCCTCCTAAATGTTGCATAGAGTTCATGAATGAATTCACCTGGTCCTGAAGTTGGATTTCTTCATTTGCCCATGGTATGTTACTTAGTTTTCCAATACTTTGGGGTTTTTAGGTATCTTCTATTATTTATTTCTATTTAAATCTGTTGTGCTCAGAGAATATACCTTGAATAACACGAATCCCTTTAAGTTTATTACAACTCATCCTGTGACCCAAAATGTGGTCTATCTTAGTAAAATGTCTGTGTCTATTCGAAAAATAACACATTTTATCATTGTTTGAGTGAGATGTTTTGTGAATGCCTATTAGTTCAAGTTGAATGATAGTGGTTTTCAAATCTTTTTTGTGTTTACTAATGTTCTATCTACTTATTATATCAATTATTGAGAAAGATTTAAATCTATTAGTTTAATTGTTGACTTGTCTCATTTCTCATAAAAGTTGTTTCTTAATTTCATGTATTTTGAAGTTCTGTTATTAGGTACATAACTATTTAGAACTTTTATGTTCTCTTAATAAATTGGCCTTTTATCATTCTAAAGTGACCATCATTGTCCCTACAAATATTTTTTCCTTTAAAATATGTTTTTTTTTCTGACGTTATTGTAGGCACACTAGTTTTATTTTGACTGGTGTTGGCATGGTATTTTTTCAATCCTTTTATTTTTAATATATTTGTGTCTTTATGTTTAAATTGTATTTCTTGTGATCATCATAGAGTTGGATATTTTTAAAAATCAAATCTGACCATCTTTAACTTAGTTGTAATATTTAAACTGTTTATATTTAATTTATTTATTGGTATGATTAGATTTTAATCTATTAACATACATTTATTTTCTATGTCTCATCTGTACTTTGTTTATCTTTTCTTTGTTTTATGTCTTCTTTGAAATAAATTGAAAATATTTTATAATTCTGTTTTATCTCCTTTGGCAAATGATTTGCTATAAATCTTTGTTATTTATGTAGTTTCTTTAGCATTTATAATTTGCATCTTTAACTTATTACTATCTACTTTCAAATGATGTTATACCATTTTACATACAACACCCTTAAAGTTAAGTGCTTCCATTTCTCTCTCTGTCTGTGCTATTATTGGAATGCATTTTACTTTTACATGTGTTAAAAATCCATATAACATTTTTCGTTTGTTTGTTTAAACAGTATATCAACACTGAAGGCATAAAGCTGGGGGATAACGAAGTTTATCTGATTTGTTTTCTATCTCTTGGTGACCAGTTTTTTGTTGCCTAATGTACCTTTTCTTATAAACCATTGGTTAGTAATTTTTGTCAAATTTTTGGTTGTTTCAGATGGAAGGACAAACATGATCTCTGTTACTCCATTTTAACCAGAAGCTGAGTGGCTGAGGCAATTTTGTTCAGCCACAGAAGTTATAGAACTATTATATTTCAGAGGTGTTAGGTTTCTCTGTGTAACTTCCACTAGAGCTCTTGGTTCTATCTCCCGATACTATATACCAGGCCCTAATCTATCGTCTAAGAAATAGCCTTTCAATTTTTAAAATAATATATATTAAACCCAGGCTTTTGGATCTTTTACGTGAGTCATTTGTATAATTGCTTAATTGGTCCTAGTTCACAAATGTTTCAAGGTGATCATCTGCATTATTACCTTGTAATAGAATATTGTTGTATTTCTAGTCTTAAACATTTATGTTTTAGCTGCTATGTTTCTAACAGTATGCCAATTTTTGTACATATTTGTCTAAACAATCTTCATAATAATTCTGGAGGTAATTGTTCTGTCTTCCTTTTAAGAAAGTACTTTAGCTAGTGACTCACAGAATGGATAATCTAAATGTGCATCATTAGTAGAAAGGTTGAGTAAATTATAGTTTATAGCCATATAAATATAGCCATATAATAAAATATAGCCATATATAAAAACATATAATAGAGCTATGGAAACTGATTACAAAGATTTATTTTTATTGACAAGGAAAACATATTTATTATATTTAATCAAGAAGGCAAGTTGGAGAGCAGAATTTTTATGCAGATTAAAAGCAAACAGGATATTAGTTTGATTAAGATTTGTTATCTGAGGGAAGTAGATGAAAATACTTATGACGGCTTTGAAATGCTACATCTGTATATGTACCTATATACAAAGAAGTGCCTGGATGATATGGAATATGCATCAAGTTTTACTTTATTCTTTAGTCTCTCATTTATTACTTGATTTTTTTCATCTGAGTGTATATATGCATGTGTGTGGATCTATGTTTACAATAAGTACATATCAATTATGTCAATAGGAAAAAAACAAATATTGTTTCCAATATTTGCCATTTCCATTTTTGTGGTTAAAAATAAAAACATTCATTGTAACGGAAACATATTTCAGATAAACACATTGTATCTTATAATTGAATTCATATTTTAATTTATTTCATTAAAATTCCTTTAGTAATAACAGCAAAAAATAAATTTAAAAACCTACAAGGAAAGATGAGTTCAACTGTACTTCCTACTTTTATCTCTTCAATTCAGCCAAATTTTATCTTCAGTAGTACAGTATAAACCTCAGAGGGTTCGATGATACAGGTTAACTCAGCATAGCTGAATATTTCGAGGCTCATCCAAGCTGAGCCTTCCAAAGCGGATTGTGCATTGGTGTATCTTAACACCGTGGCTCCTTCACCTTTCTTTTCAGCAGTGCTCAAAACTAGAACCATTCACGCAGAATACCAAGAGCATCTAACTAAGTTTTAGGTTTTTACATTGTGTTTTGCGTGCTTACCTCGTGTTTTAAAATACAATAATATTTATTTTTTATTGTAAAAGTCACATGAATGTAAGAAATGAGTTTAGAAAACAAATTTAGAAAATACAGAAAATTATAAAGAAAATAAAAATTATCCATAGGCTCACCATCAGAGATAACTTGTAAATATTTGTATCTGTTTACTTCAGATAGCAAAACTTCAGTCTTCTTTTTGCTTCTAATCTACTTGGTTTTTTACTATCTTGTAAAAAACCATAAAGCACTTTTCTCACCATAAAGCACTTTTCGAGCTTGAGCAACATCTCAATTTCTTCATCACTGAAGAGGAGATAATCACAGAAACTAAATGGAAAGCTTATGACAAGAATTAAATGAGATAATGCAGGCAAATAGAATTTCAAGTATGAAACACATAAGACTTAAAGTTTTAATATTATCTACAATTGTTAACTATCATGTTGGAATACATCAAGCTCTTTTCTACCTCAGTCCCTTACCCTGTATTTCTTCAAGTAATTTGGTCTTTCTTATAACTCCGTGGGCTCAATAAAACTAATTGAATGAATGAACGAATGGATGTCCATTATCCATTTTATTGGTATTAATGTTAGTATTAGGCTTTACTATTTCAATATTCAGGATTTTTCACAATTTCTTTTTAAATATTTAGAGTCCTCTTAGGAAGCATTATTATTTGCTCACAATCTGCCATTGGCATCAGAGGAAAAATTGAGCCCATCTTGCCTGTGGTAAAACTCATTTATATCATCTTCCAAAAGATAATTAATGATGAATAGGAAAATATTACATGCAAAAGAATCTGTTTCAAAAGGCTTTAGGCAGAACTTTCAAATCTGAAAATATTTCTCAGGCAACATTTCAAAGTGAAAACACTAAACCATTCATTGCAACACTGCAGAATGGACTTTTGCAGACCTTCAAATGCTTCAATGACTGGTATTTGACCCAGACATCTTTGTATGATTTTGTCCTTACAAAGACCATAAGTAATTTGTTGTGTCATTTTGCTTATTTTAATTTATTTTATGCAAAAAATATTTTAATCAACTTCTCCAAGATAAGATATGAAAATATCAGATGTGAAACATGGAAATAGAAAAGACAAAACAATATGGTGAAGGGAGCAAGAGATTAAGTACTGATTCTGCTATCAAATACCTGTTTAAATGTTTGGAGAGCCACTTTCACTGGCTGGTCCTCTGTTTCTGCACATGTAAAAAGACTGTATCAGTTATTATAATCTAAGTTGCAACTAATAGAAAATCTCATTGAAATTAAATTCAATAGCACAGGAAAGTTAGCTGTTCATACACTTGTTAATTTCAGACACAGTGTAGCTCCAGGAAAGGCCTTTCAAATAGTTCAACAATAGTTTTCTTACCCTTCTATTTACTTATTTCCATAGAGGCAGTTTTCTTTTCTGGTTGAGTGTCCTCATAGACTTTTAGTGGCAAAAGCCATTTTGACTTCATTTTCTTACACTAACTACATTGTTTAGAATGGTAAATCTTCCTTTGGATTCTAGACAATTTCTTTAAGATGAGACAATGATTCAAATTGTATTGTGTTACCTGCTTGTCTACCTGTGGTGAATTACAGCTAGCCACAGATATTTTGACATTGTTCCTGTTGGAAAAAGGGGCCTCTGTCCTCCCCTCTTGAATCACAGGTGGGAGCTCTGTGAATCCTTTGACTAACAGAATATCCCACAAGTGATACTGGGCCAATTTCTAGGCCCAAACATGAAGATATTGACAGTTTCTACTTCTTATCATTTAGAACATTCACTCTG
Source organism: Avahi laniger (assembly GCA_963575035.1). Classification (NCBI taxonomy): domain Eukaryota; kingdom Metazoa; phylum Chordata; class Mammalia; order Primates; family Indriidae; genus Avahi; species Avahi laniger. Next base: position 18,027 of record CAUYSK010005474.1, on the reverse strand, counting down.
GGAACCTAGCTGCCACGATATGAGTAAGCACAATTAGCAAAAGGCCCAGATAGAGAGGCTTCGAGGCTGCTAATAGCCTTGACTGGGCTACCAGCTAATCCCCAGTATCAACTTTGCTAACCAGGTAAGTGAACCATCCTGGAAGTGGATCCTTCAACCCTATTTGAAATACCTTATATGATGCTGTGTGGAATATTGAAAGCCATCCCTTAGGAACTTTACTCAAATTGAAGATATTTGAGTAAAATAAATTATTGCTGTTGACCTAAGCTATTGTGTTTTAGATTGGCTTGTTTTTTAACAATAGTTCACCAAAACACCACTGTATCAATAGCGTGGATTTCAATATTTATTTTTTCCTAATTGTATATGCTTCTTCCTGATGTGTGATGTAGTGAAATTCCCTGAATGTTGTTGGAATAGCATTTTCACTGTTAGTTTCAACATTTATTGACATAATGTTTGATAACATTAGCTTGTTTTATTTTTGATGAAAGAAACCAAGAGAGATATTTTTATGTTCACTATGTTTGCTTCAAAATGACATTGTACCTTGTCAAGTGTCTTAGATCTATTGTTTAAATATGTAGCATAAAACACATTGAAGACTATATAATGTTTTATCAACATAAAAATTAAGCTTTAATGGCATGTAATTAGGGTTGTTCCTGTAACATGCAAGACATTGGACAAAAAAATGTTGTGGGGTTCTTATCTATGTAAACAGTTTGAATCACCTAAATTAATCTTGTCAGAATCATACTGGTGACCCAATTTTACATTATCCTGTGAAAGTAATAGTGTGCCGCCACGGGGGCCTGACTGCAAGGCCCTTGAATAATCCCATGGGCATGAGTTTCAGAGATCCTGGGGGTATCTGGCCAACCTCACACATGGAGCAAAGGGTCAAAGAGCTCCCCAGAGCCCACATGGGTCCTAGCACAAGCTTGAGGCATCCTATCCAGATAGCACCACCAGCCTAGCCCTATCCCAGACACCAAAGGGGAACTTGGAATACCTCAAAGAAGGAATTCCAAAACATGGAGCCCCCCAGAGGCTTAGGACCTGAGGCAGAGGCCCTGTTTGCCTGGATCTAAGGGCAGAACTTCATGTAATCTATAGAGCAAAAGTTGTTACTTTGAGAGACTGTGTGAAAGTACAAGTCTTACGTTCTTTCATTTTATACAGATTATGTTCTACTAGCACTGACTGAAGAAATACCAGTTCTTGGTAGTATCACTTCATATGAACCTTGATTAGTCTTATCCATCATGTTATTTTTAGATCTTATTTAAGGAAAATTATTCACCTATGTAAAATATCCCCTTTTAAAAGTAATTCATTTCACCTAATGTTAAACCATAAAAATAATATTTATATAACCATATTTAGATAATATATATTTAGATAAGAGGTATCATTATGTAATATTACCTTATTACAACATCACATAGCCTTGTTATTTTATAACCTAGTAATATTCCACCAAAGAACATGCAATGGTAGATATACATTAATCTCACCTGGCATTAACCAAGCCTGGAAACAAAGGCTGGAATAATGTTCCCGCTTGTACAGGTTGAGGCACAGATATATATTCACAACTAAATTAAAAAAAATCAGAACAGAGCTAAACTTTGACCACGTACAAACCATTTAAAAGTGTGAGAGCTGTGAAAGCATGTCTGTCTCATGGATCATATTAATATGAGTAAGTCTTCTAGAACAACTAATGCATTTTTTGTTAATTGAATATGTTAACATTTGTTGAATGTATATGGGTAATATGTTCATTAATGTTAAAAATGATTAAAAATATATTTTTCAAAATGGTAAATTTGAACTAAACATTTGCAGACTGATAAACCTTTCTACAGGTTTTATAATATGAATTCTTCTGCAAAAGATAATATGTCAGATCCCATCTGGCTCTAAACAGGCTATTTTTATTCCCTTGATATAAGGGAGGGCACTAGCATAAACAATCCTCTGCTTAGCCTGATCATTTCATTTGCTGTTTATGAAGAACAGACAGCAATGTCTCCACAAAATATTCAGAGAGAAAATTCGGCAAACTATAAAAATAGTTCTAATGTCAAGAGTTCTAAATTCTTTTCTAAGTTTCATTACAAATATTGATGAAAATGTCTCAATTCTGGAAGTATTTGTGCCTGAGTAAAATGTTGACTTCAATAGCATTCTGGTTGTGATTTACAGCAGTTAATAGGAATTATTCTATTTAGATGTTTAAGAGGCTTTTCTCATTTCCTTCATCAGGTTCAATCATAAATGGCTTAATCATTCAGAAGACATTACTGAATTAGATTGCATTAACTGCATAGTAACAAAAAAAAAACAGCAATATGGAAACAAGCCGAAATGCTATTAGGAAGGAACTAAGTTCATTCCCTTTAATGCCTTTGATGATTTGTTGAAATTGTTGATGTGACCTCAATCAAGATTTCTGTTCTGTTTTGTTCATCAGTTTCTCTTCACTTTAGGAAACACACATTTATATTTTTAAGAGAGAAATATAAAAGCTATACATACATTAGGACAGGGTTTCCAGACTACTGCGTGAGTTTAGAACTTAGGCTAGGTTCAAATATTAAATACGGAACCAAAAAAACAAATACAAATATGAAGTTATATACTAGGTATAGAAATTCTTATCCTTTTCTTAATACAAGCTATAAATAGGAACATGCTATTCTATAAGATAGGGAAGAATAACTAGTTGATAAATATTAATGAAATAAAAGAAGTGAAAATCTTCAAAGATGGTTAAGATTAGACAAATGATTCATTATCATTTATTTTAAAATTTTGCAGGAAACAATAGTGGACAAGTACTAGACTGAGGTGTTTATGCACTGAATTTTTAAGCAGAAAAGGAACTTTAAAATCACTTATTCAATTGCCCATTCCCTATACATGTGTCTGCAGTCCTTAAGTGACTTGTTCAAAATCACTTAGCTTGTTTCCAGCAGAGTCAAATCCATAATTTCAGGCCCGTAGCTCTTCATGGAACCTATGTTCTTTGCACCTCTCTTTGCCTCTCTTTGCCTCTTTTAAAATGAATTCCTTACACCTAAATCATTCTTTATGTCATCTGAAGTATTTTAACATCTATTATTTGATGCTCACAGGTGACACCATGGCCCTCATTTTCCTCGTTTATTCTCCTACATTATCTCACATTACTCCCTTTCTCCACTACCCTCCTTCATCTAAGCTAAATTCCCTTTAATTTCTAGTACTCACCATAGTTCTTCTCACCTCTCTCTGTCTCCAAAGTCTTTGCAAGCGCTGCTTCTGCTTGGGAAATCCCCACTAATCTTTTCGCTTCTGACTATTCCTTTTGGTACCTTAAGAACAAAGAAGCAGAAAGCTTCTTGGTCAAAGTGCTTCATATTCTGGGGTTAGAAAAAGATGAAGTGTGCTGTACATTTCTTTACTGGAGAGATTTCATAGCTGTTCTCACAGATCTGATTTTTCTCTTTAGCCTTTTAAAATATTAATGATAAATCCCTGTAAGAAAATTGAGGGCAGAATATCAACCAATAAACAAATAAATGATTGCAGATTATGAAGAGTACCATGGATGTAACAAACATGCTGATGAGCCAGAAGAAACCGGGAAGTCACTTTACATGCATAGTCCAAGAAAGCATCACTAAGATGTAAAATTTGAATTGAGTCCGAAATTTTGAGGAACATCTATGGAAAGGACTGAAGGAAGAGAATTCCAAACAAAGGAAGTAACAAGTGCACAAGCCCTAAGGACAAAAAGTCCTTGATAAATTTAAAATACAAAGCCCCATGAGGCTAAACGATAGTGCGTGGAACAGAATTAGCAGATGGATTTGGTAAGGTAGGCAGGTATCAGATCACATAGGTCATTGGGCAGGATGAATAGTTATCATTTTGTTAAGCACTCTTTTAGTTATTTTTAAATTATACCCAAACTTGTTGATTATGGTCACTTTGCTGTGCTATCAAATATTATTCATTCTATCTAACTCTCTTGTAATAATGAAAAAATAGATTAGGAATTTAATGACTAATGGGCTTGGATGGAGACAAAGTAACAGTAAAATGTATAATACATATTGAAAGCTTATAGTATGCAAGTTATTTTTTGTATACTGCATAATTTAAAATCCTTGATGTAGATATTATATACATTTAACAAATGGAGAAATGACTCTCAGGGAATGAGAAGTAACGGTCCCAAGATCACATGTGACTCCGTTTGAATAGAGTCATGTCAAGTATTCGACTCTGATTCCAAGGACTTCACACTTCTCATTACACCATACAGTGTTCATGAATTGAAGGTCACTACTGTTAAGGTTTTTATTTTGTTTCTTCTCCAGGAAATATTCTCGGATCACTTAAAATATATTATAGAAAATCATGCAAGAAGATTGGCAGAACCAATGCCTCTTGTGATGAATTCTCTTTCCATAGGAACATGAATTCTGACCCATGAATACAACTGTATCACAGTTATTAATCTATTAAAATAGGCTTTGTTTTATTTACATAATACTTGCCTAGTAGCATTATCACACTTTATTTGTTACACATGTTAATATAAATTTGGCATGACATAAGTGACACCTGTAAAGAGATAGAAAGTGTGATTTATTTACATTCAGAATCAAGTAGACTATCTTACTTTATCTGATCTTTGTTTTTCCTATATAAAAATGTAGTTTACTGGGAAAGAGGCTAAAAAAAAAAAAACCTACCTAATTCAATGACTGAGGAGATTTTTTTCATTATATTTACACTAACATTACTTAATTGCTTTCCGTAGTCCCACATGAATGTTTTCCTTTGGAAAAGTATGCTCCGCCATATTCTCATCCAGTGGATATCATAGATATGGGGGTCCATACAGGTGGTGTTATTAATATCCTCCATCCTGTAGAATGTAATGACTGTCAAAGTTTAGGAATCAGATCCCAATGACTAGAAGAATATAACAAACCAATAGTATTTGACTACTTTAAAATTTGTTATTCACCAGATGAAAAGATCTGGAAAAATCTGAAATAATGCAACCTTAAATAAAACCTTGATATGAGAAAGACTTAAAAATGGAGAAGTCAACTTGATATGTGATAGCATCTTCTATTTTATAATAAAATTCTTTATAATCTTTCTCTGCATATAAGATTGTGTATTCTTACATGCATATCTGTATGTATATAATCACTGTGCCTTTCATATAACTTCAGTTACATGGGTAAAGTCATAGAAATATGTTTATCCTTCCACACTGTTTCCTTAGTAGACTGAAAATGTCATCAGGCAGTTCCCCAAAGTTATAAATTTACACAGCCTATATTCCTTTTGGATCAACCTGTTATACATAATGGGTTAGAAGTAATAGGTAAGAGAAATCATTTTGCAAGAGAGAGGGAAATGTTTTAGGATAGAATTAATTGAAAGTGGATAAATAAATCATCCATGCAAATCAGCCATGCAAGTATATAGATGGAAGTGTTTAGAAAACTAGGGAGCAAAAAATTGTCCAAATAATTCCTTCACCTTGTATTACCAGAAACCAGTTTTCTATTCATAACCCTCTTCACTGAAACTAAATGTTTTGCCTGATTGCATCAGCTAACCAGAGTATAGAAAAGTATAGTACAATTGTGATCATTTCATTCGTGGCAGGTAATAGTCATTAAAATATCCATTAAAATATGATATGTTGTAAAGAAGAAAGACAATCATACTTAATTGCCCTTGTGCACTACTTTTTCTCTTCACGTTATACACTGCTTTGGGAGAATAGTATGTCAACATAGGTCTATGGAAGAAAAATCCAGTTTCTGCTTAGAGAGGTTTCAGGATCGGGGGTATTATTAAGCAAACATTCAACAAGCTATAAGTTTCACTTGTTTTGGTTTTCAATTTAGTTATTATGAAGCAAAAGACCCATGTTTTTCGTGTATAAAATCTATTCTAAGTCCAGTAGAAGCACTATGTATGTATTGATATAGCTGCCAAAAAGTTAAATAAAAGCAATTTCAGTTGCATCATTTTTCCCAAGATATATCTTCTCTAGGAATCCTTTGCTAATTTAAATCAATAATGGTCAGTTCAAGTGAAATCTAAGTGGTTAGCATATTGTTCTGCTTTGTGAATCAATGTATATAAAACTTAGGCTACATGATCATAGATAAGAAAGCTTATCTCATAATCTTTTGTCTGTTCTATTTAATTAAATGAGAATGCTACAAGATTGCAAATGAACTTTAAAACATCGTAGCACATTGCATATCACATAATATGCTGTTTACTTCTTCCTTTCATTCACTTGTTCCTCTTTTCCTCTATTCTGCCCTTTCTCCTTTCCTTCTCTGTTCCTCCTTAGTTCTCTTCTTCCTTTCCATCTTAAATTTAAGCGTCTTGATAACAAGGACTTTTACTCTACTGTGCAATCCACAATACTTAGCATAGCGTAAAAAGCAGGAATTCAATAACTGCTTTTGTATGGCTTTGAGAAACAATGTTACCTCTCAGTTCAACATAAAACTTTGCCTTTCAATTTCCCCACAGCACAGCACAAGTAGTGACATTTTCTTCTTATCTTTCTGTATCTATTTAAAGCACTTCAGTCTACACAATCCAGGAGCTCTTCAATCTGTGAGTCATTCTATACCATGTCATTATGGTACACACATACACACTTAGCACTGTCTGACTCAACTTTTCCTCTTCCTCCCCCTCCCTTCCCCCTCCTCCTCCCCCTTTCCCTTTCTCCTCCTTCTCCCTCCTCCTCCTCCTCCTCATCTTCCTCTTCTTCCTCTTCTTCTTCTTCTTCCTCTCTCTTTTTACTCCCTTCTCCTTTTATCTCTTAAATTCCAACAGTAAGAGGAATAAGGAATAAGGATGAAAGAATTAAGAATTTATTCTTAAGGATAAAAGAAAAATAGTCTCCATCCTATATTTTGTAATTTTTAAATTTAGGTTGTCATAGTAATGTGATAGATTTTTTAAAACAGGAAATATTTTTCTCATCTACTGCAGGATTTCTTTTTTGTTTACACATACACAGAGGCATTTAAATGGATAGAATTTATGAAAAATTAACTTGCATGCAAAATTTTAAAAATCCACACATACACATAAAGGAGAGAAACTTAAAACACCAAAGTTCAAAATTTAATGAAAAAAAAATTAAACTTTTAAAATTTTAACTACAAATTTATGACTAGAATATAGTCAACATATTTCTATTTAGTCATTTCTTCATATCTAACACCATTGTACAAACAATTGGATTCAGAAGGAGCATCATGGAAACAGACTTTGAACTAGATTAGACCTTAGACAAAATTGTTTCATTCATTCAGATAACAAATTACAAAAACTAATATTTAGGGAAGTTGTGTGACTTTGATCATTTTATTTTAAGACATGGCACCATCCTACAAGACTCAAAATATTTGGGGTCAAGTTCTTGATACATGTCAGCCACTGTGCTTGTCAATTTGCATTATCTCAAATATTTAAATCCTCCAAAGTAAGAACAATCCTCCTTGACATATTAGGCCGCTAAGACTCAGACAAAAAGACACTAGAGAAATGCCTCTCAGCTATAAAGTGGTGGAGCTGGATTCAAACCCAGCAAATATGGCATTGGTTGAATGCTCCAAAGCCTACATTCTTTCCATTATATCTCCAAAGAGACCACTTTATAATATTGGCATCTAGAAAACATTTTATTCTAGAAGATGTTAACTTTGTAGTGGAGAAATAAATTCTTAAAACAATTAAGCATGGCTAGATTAATAAATCATGGTGTCATGAAGACTTTCCCAGGGAAATCTTAACTAGCTTTTTTTTTTTTTGACATTTTGATGGACAATGTTGTAAGGTAGACCTTTGTCACCCATATCTGGTGCACTTCATTTTTAGGAACATCTTAAAATGTCTCCAAAGTATTATCACATCTTAAAAACATCTCTAATCTATGTCTGTATTTACTTGATAAATTACACTACAAAATTACACTACATACTTTCTTACCTAGGTGGCGGCAGTGAGTAATTCCATGGACATCCAAAGCCTCTTCACAGTTTTGTCACTAGCTGAGATCCAAGGCTTTGTATCTGCTAAAACACATATTTTGTAAGGTTAATTCTGATTCTGTAATTGAGCTAAAAATTCTATGCCACTGTAGCGAGAAAACATCTTTGAAACAGTTCACATGTATTATGATTCAACATATAACTTAATTCCAATGGGCCCTCCAGCTAAACTTAATACAGCCTAACTACTATCTGGTATTTTCCAGCAATATGGACTCAAGATGAAATGGGGCCGATGCACCCGTATCTTTTTACTTGAAAGTATTTGATTCTGTAGTATATGTTTCCTTTTCTCCCTTTCATCTAACCCAGTTTTAGTTTCTACTCTCAATAGATTTTACTTGGACAATTGAATTTGTTCCCTAAATTATCTCTGCTCTAAATCTCCAACTGTCTAATTGACTCTTTCTACAATAGTCAGTGACAATTTTTCTAAAACACAGGAGTCATGTACCAAAAAAAAAAAAAAAACCAATGGTTTCCATGGCCAAAAAAATAAAATTAAAAATTTACTTTTCAGGTATCAGTTTCCATTAATAGTAATATGGTGAACTAGGCATGAAGGTAGACTCTCTTTCTGTGAAAAACAACTAAAAGACCTGGGGAAAATATTTTAACTAGTATTTTAAATATGTCAATGAACTTAGAAAGTAAGGCATACTCAGGCTACAACTAAACAAAGATAGAAACCAAGATAGATAAACAGAACATGAAAGCATATTTATTATTGAAAGCATTTGCTGAATCAGGTTAAATGGTCTCAAAGGTCCAAGACGGCAAGAGACAAAATTCACAGTATAGTCAAAATAGAAACTCTAGTAGGACACTACCATTCAGAAGATTAGGACTCCAAAGGTGAACCAGAAATAAATCATCACTGCCTTCTCACTCCTCCCCTAAGGGACACAAGGAAAACTGCTCATTTAGGAACTTGACACTGAGAAGGAGATAAAAGGAATGATCTCTTTATGATTTCTTTAAGAATACCAGGCTACAGTTCAGTACTCAAACAAGTGGTTACTTTACACTAGCTTTTTAATTTCACTATTTTAGCAAATGTATTTTAAGGTTGTTTTACTTTTATACTGTGTATTGGAAACAACAACATCTTTTAACATTTAAATTGAATAACTAGTCACATAAATTAAGTAGTGGACATCTATGGATCAGCTTAATCATCATCTGTTTCCCATTATTCTAGCCTTTCCACTCCAGATTTTTTCTTAGGAAACCACATCTCTCCTATATTTTGTCTTTGTGTTTAGAATGAGACTTCTTTGGCTTCTTTTATTTTTTTATTTATTATTTATTTAGAGATGGGGTCTCGCTCTGTTGGTTGCCCAGGCTGGATAGCACACTGCAGCCTCAAACTGCTGGGTTCAAGCAATCTTCCTGTCTCACCTTTCTGAGTAGCTGGGACCACAGGCTCATGCCACATCGCCTGGCTAATATTTTTTTTTTAGAGATGGGATCTTGTTCTGTTGTGGAGGCTGGTCTCGAACTCCTTGCCATGGGTGATCTTCCTGCCTCAGTCTCCAGAGTCACTAGGATTACAGTCATGAGCCACTGGGACCAGCTATGAGACTTCTTTTATATACTCACGCTTATTCCAGTTGCTGTTCTAGATCTGGGTAATCAGAAAATTCATCAAAAAGTCTTTTAAATGTGTCAAAACATAGGTAGTCTTTCAGATAAAAGAAATAGATGATATGTAGATAGAGATTGATATTGATAGATTTTACTGCTAGATAAAGGGATGCCTTCTTACTCTAATTTTCATTTGTTAAATGTCAAAAATAAAAGCTGTAATTACTTGAAAAATTTGTTCTTGTTCTTTTCTTGCAAGTCCTCAAAGAGACACGAAGTCCTGATCCTCTTCTTCCTGGGGGTGGAGTGGGGGAAAAATCAAGAAAGTCAAGGACTAATTAAGATCGGACATTCTCACTATTTAATATTTTTCATGTTTATGTGGAAATGTCTCTCATCATATTTTAGTTCAAACCTGGTTTTAATCTAAGCCAGTTTCTGTAACTGTGGCAATAGCTCAATTTTCAGTGGTCCCCAACCTTTTTGGCACCAGGGCCCAGTTTCACAGAAGACAATTTTTTTTACGCATTGGTGGGAGAGAGGGGGGGTGCAGGAAGCTCTGCCTCAGATCCCCAGGCATAGATTCTCACAAGCAGCGTGCAACCATGATCCCGCACATGCTCTGTTTACAGTAGGATTCGGCCTCCCATGAGAATCTAATGCGGCTGCTGATCTGACAGGAGGCGGAGCTTATGCAGTGACGCTAGTGATGGGGAACGGTTGTAAATACAGATGAAGCTTCACTGCCTCATCTGTTGCTCACCTCCCTCCATGCGGCCTAGTTCCTAGCAGGCCACAGACCAGTAGCCATCTGAAGCCCAGGAGTTGGGGACCATGGGTCTACATAACACCCCAGATTAATCCTAACATAACTCTAATTTTAACTTTCTTGAATAACAATCTTACATACATCCATGTGACTATCTCAGCAAGTAGAATGAGTCAAGATATAACTGCAGATGAACTATCTCTGTGGAGATGATAATTATTTCCAAAAGGAAATAGTGGCTCTCTCCCCTGAATGGTGAGGTAAACACTCTTAATATTCATAGTTTTTCTTCTTAATGCACTGATTGGAATTTTCATCCCTTAATTCATGTTGAGTAACTGTCGCCTATTGGAGTACCCTGAGCATGCTTTGAATGTGACAATTGCAAAAACCGATTCCAGTTAGGTTTACCATTATTGTAAATAATAAACACAAGTCTCACTTGTGGAATTCTCATTATGTGCAAGCTCTTTAAATACTTACATAGGCACCCCCAAAGCCTATGAGGTAAATCATTATGGCTTCATTTTATGTTAAAATACTTGATGTATAGCATTCACATAGTAAATAAAGAATATCTAGAAAACAATGATATAAAAATTTTACTCTCTAAGTTTATGAACTCCTTAACTTCTTGTGACAGAATTCTTGTGATTTCATGGGCTCCAAGTTAAGAACTCTTGCAGGACACTGAGTTAACTAAACTCCAATCAATGTAGCATTCAAATTCTGTAGTGCCTGGCCACTGGGTGGAGAGGTCAGTCTTCTCAATGTTGTGGAATCTCCCACAAGTACATTCCCTGTGTACTCCCATGAATACATTGATGCACACCAAAATGTATTTTATTTCAAATATTTAAACCTGCTGTCTCTATTAAGCATGCTTGCACTTTTATGTGAAAATGAGTTTTACTTTTTATTTCAGAAAATACTACACCTGAATGTAGAAACATAACAGTGTCGCTTAAACTCATCAAAATAATACTAGATGTTCCAATGGTGTTGCCCAGTCCTGATCTTCAATGAATCTGGAAACTACCCAGTAGAATGTGGAAATTATTTAATTCACAATACTAGACTACCATCAGTGGAGTTTTTCAAAGTAAATCATCCATATCCATATTATTTTATATGTCTTGAATCTCTTTTTAAACAAGTGTACTTTTGTAACCAGTTCTATGAAGAAATTTCAATGACCCCTCTATGTTTTTTTTTAATAATATTCTCCCTTTACTAACCACTTAACCTTTTGAGTTGTTTCCCAGAAATGGTGGATTTCCTGCAAGACAAAGGGGCTGAGATTCTGAAGGCCCCTGGGCAGACTCCCTGACTCCAATATTCACCATTCCCCACAACCTGTTCCCAATGAGCATAGCCCCTTCTCACCATGACCTGCCCCAAGACACAAGGCCGCTCCTTTAAAAGCCTTGATCTCCATTATTTGAAGAGAGGGATTGGAGGCACCTTCTCCCAATTTCCTGACAAGAGGTCTGTGGTATGAAAAAAATTCGTTTCTTCCTTGGTAATCTTCATTATCTCAATAATTGGATCTTTGTGCAACGAGCAATTGGACGTAGGCCAAAACTCCTGTGTGGTTTCAACAATATTTTAACTATTTTGTATTCCTTACTGGCAAACTCCTATTTTCCTGTCACCTCTGCTATTCTCCTACAATACTGAGTTTGCACTATTTAGAGGTGTTCATTGATATGAAATTACGGGTTTATGCAATTTCCTCTAAAAAACTTCACCATGTACCTCAAAGCTGAGAAAGTTTGAGACTCAAGTTCCAATTAGAACTTAGTACAAATTTCTTCTGCAAATGAAAGTATAGTAAAATAATTATTGCCAAGGAATTTCAAAAAACTTTTACAGTTTCTGCCATTGCCTTTTTGCCAAAATGAACTATCTGCTCATTTATTCTAAATTAGAATTGTGCAGTTAACAAAGATAAAGAAGATTAAAAACATGGCATAAAGCAAGTATAGCATACCATTTGGTATTTCCTTTTGTAAATACTGCTCTCCTGTGCTTAGTTAGGTATTATTTAAGATACTATTGGATCTTTATAGAATGTTCACATCATTAAAATTTGATTTTGACACTAAAACATGTATGAAGTACTGTCAAGTATTATTAATGATTAAACGATGAGGAATTATGTTATTAAAGTGTGTTCAATCTTTAATGTCTGTTAAATTCATTTGGTATGTGTAAGTGGAAACAATACTAACTACAATTCTTGTTCTCAAGCAGTCCTTTACACATCATAAAGAAATGAGGGTCTTAGAATACCAGTCAATAAGGATGAAAGGAAACCATGCATGGTAGCTGTAATTTGAATGGACCTTTCACAGACATCTTATTATTCTGCTACTAGGGATAGTGCCAAAAAGATATTCAGCTTCCCACTTTGTAACCAAAAGCCTATGCATGTAGCACTGTGATTATATTACTATCTCGGGCCTTAGATCATCTTCAGTATCAGAGAGTTCTGAAAATCCCATTAAGAAATTATTTCAAGGAAACATAAATGTTCTTTGAAATAATCTTCAATGCTTTTCTAATTTTTTGTATAAATTTCTCCTGCAAAGCTCTTTTCAGAATGGGGAATGCATCCTTTTGTATTTATACGCAGAGGGATATATATACACACAGTTTATTTACTTTCTATTTTAATTGCCCTCCTAACTAAATACAACATATGTGATGTAAATGTTTGCCAAATTTTGTATGGGCTGTCCTGAACATACATAATACTAATATTCATAATTGAATTGGTCCTAACAAAGAATTCTTAATTAATTTTTTTTTTTTTTTTTAGAGATAGGATCTTGCTGTCTCTAAATTCCAGGCTGAATTCCAACTCCTTGGCTCAAGTGATCCTCCCGCTTCAGCTTCCTGTGTAGTTGGGATTATAGGCACAGGCCACCAAACCCAGCTACAATAATTATTTCTTTAGAAAGTGAAGAGTTCTGTTGCGAAATTCAGTTTTTACTTTTGGTTGTGATATTGTTGTCTAATGAAAAATGAATACATCATGATATTTCACCCAACGTCCTTTCACTTTTAATTGATCCTCATAGCTTGAAGGAATTTGTCTTTAGATTCATCTCCCAGGAACATCTTCTACCTAATTTTTAGAGTGAATCATCATTTTTAAACTTTGACTGGTTAGAAGCCCTAAAATAAGGACAGAATTTACATTAAATCCCTTATTTTCTACCCTATTTTCCATAGGGTGCTATGAATCAGCCTAGAGTTCAAGATAACCATACTAATTGAAAGGGCAAGGAGATAGTGAAGGCCTTTGTATCTTCTGATAAATTTGTTTAGGGTCATTTTTCTCTTAAATGCTTATTGCTGCTTATTGCTGTAGAGACCCATGATTTGCTCTCAAAATCTTCCCAGCTAAATTTAAAATTCTTGTGTGTCAAAAAGTGTTGGCATTGGGCCATTTATTCAATTTCTTTCTGATATTCTGACATGATTAAAAGTGATTAAAAGTGTGATTATTCTACTCAAGATACTTGAGTAGAATAAGATCAAGATCTATAAGAAATAAGCATCATTTGAAGTGTCTACCAGTACCTATTAATATCCTTTCCTCTGAGACCATATCCACCCAACATGCTCCTAATTCCTATGCCTCAGAAAAATAAAACAGAGTATTACCATGGCTGTCCAACAAGGTCCTGCTTCCTGGGTGCAGATGATCAAGGGTAGATAACTGCCCTAACCTAGGCCAGTCAGACTCTTCTTCCTCGGAATTGAGACATAAGAAAGATTCTAATTCAATCTGAGCTGCTTGTTTGGACTTAAATGAAGCTGCTTTACACATGGAAAAGTGGAGAAAGCTAGTCTATAGAGAGAATAAATAGATGTGCAAAGAAATCAGAGAGGAGAGAGTAAGAGTGAAAGCAAGTGAGAGAACGAGAGCAAGAGACCAAGAGACACTGGCTAGTCCTTCCTATTGCTTTCTAATTCTTAGTTTTACTTGCCTAAGAAAACAGGCAATTTTGAAATTTCTTGGATTCTTTTATTTCTGTGACATCAATGAGTTTCACAACTTTACAGCCATTAATGTTTATTCTTAAGGCAAAAATAAGTTCTCACTTTTTTTAATCTTAAAATACCTAAGAAAGAAGTCAGGAGTCTAAATCCTCTAGTTCTTCTTCCAGGTTTTGGAAACATACCCCGGGCTTATTTTTATTGGTGTTTGTTGCCTATGCTACATGGCTTGGTTCCCTAGGCAACAGTATGTGTAGACTAAGTTGTAAATTTTCTCTTTCCTTGAGCTCATACTTAGGGTTGGGGGAAGGGTTCTAAAAAAACATGAATTTCAGGATCAGAAATTTCCCTCTCATCCTCCACTACCTCTTGCCACCTGCCTCCTCACACAATCTGTATCTGTCGACGTTTAAGCAGGATTTGCTGTCTTCCAATTTTCCCACAGGCCCTTAGGTGCTTATTTCTAGCTTTCTGACACTTCCACCTTATGCTACCTAATGAGTCATAGGAATGACTTAAAAATTTATATATAATGTAAAAGCATAATAATTAACCATTCAAGAAACAGTCATTGAATACTGAACACTTTGCTAGACTCTTCACATGCATTATTTCATTTGATCTATATGACAGAGCTAGGAATTAAATACTATTATCATTTCTTTTAGGTAGGTGAGGAAACTGAAGTTTCATGAAGGTAAGTGGCTTAATCAAAGTCAAAAGCTAATAAATTAGTGAGGTAAAGACTTGGATTCATTTCTGTAAATGTCAGACTCATGTTCTGAGTTATTATCTTATACCAGGTGACTCAAAGCTGTGTCTTTAGTTTATATCTTTGCATCAAGGAATATGCAAAGGCAGGAAGAGAATCGGGCTTCCTCTGTTTAGGGCCTTAGAGAATAAGCATTGATAGATTGGGAGAAATTTGACTCATAGCATTTCTCATTGTGTATTTATCTCTTCAGGGCACGGAGAGTATTGCTTATCTCCTGTCTCACCCATTACATAATGTCTTTCTGATGGCAAGCTCTTAATAACAAGTTGATTGATTAATAATTGGAACCATGAATGCAGCCTGTACTGCTATTGCCAGGGCAACTGCTCTAAATTGTTGCCTCTTCTTTATCTCCATCATGTATTTTAATGCATCTATTACTAAAATCTCTTTTTTATTTTTCAAAATTTCCTCTGTATGACCAGAAAAGATCCTTGGAATGTGCAACTCATGAAAAATGTAAGTATATTCTACACAAGCTTGGACTGGGAAACTTTCCTTGGCCATTTGTGTTCACAGTGAATTTCCCCACTTTTGACCCACTGCAGCAGTTTTCCTGTGGTCATACCACTGATTCACCTTCTGAGAACATTAGGGATAGGTGAAATCCTGCCTTGTGTTATTATTTTTTAAATGAAGAAACTGAAGTCCAAAAAGATAGAGGGCTCAGCTAATAATCCATCACATACACAACTGCAGAGCAAGAAGTGGAAATAAGTTTCCTCAATCACAAGTCCAGTGGTATGTCCGCTACATATCACATAGGCAATCCGGTGTTTACTGCGTTGGTCATCTTTATCTATTAGTTATAGCTTTGGTTATAAACAAAATAAACTAACTTTGGGTAATTTGAAGGGAATGAAGCACATTAGAAAAGTACTCCAAATGGAAAAAATAGTGATGGAAAGTTGAAGAACCAGGTCCAGAAAATTAGCAGGGACCAAGAGAAATTGGGACCCAGAACAACTTCCAAAGTCCTGTTGCCCTTCATGATCATAACAGAGAGCACGGGGACAGCCATGGCCACAGGATCACTGGTACCATGGCTGCCTCCAGAGAGAATACAGCCTTTCTTTCCAGTGCATCTGCAACTGCTTCTAGAATGGTTTCCAGACTGGCTCCTGCCTATTGACACAAACCACTTCAGATTCAAAGTCCCAGGTGGTAGTAGCCCAAGGTAAGCTTAATCAGAGGGCCCACATATATCTGCCAAGGACTTAGAAAACAATAAATATGCCCTGCTTTTCAGTTTTCATTGTGGAAGGTAAAGCCATTACTTTCTTTTTTGAAATTTCCCCAAATAGAAGTGGTACAGAGATTGGGCAGCTGCAAGTGAAAAATGTCCACTGAACAGTCTAAAAGTGTTTATTGTATTGTCAAATAAAAATTGGATTGGACAAGATAAAGAGATGAGAAAGGCATTATTCAAGCCTATTGCATAGGAGAAAGAGGAGGAACTGAAACAAAAGGCAGGAGAGATTTTAAGTGCTGAGATAAACAAGTGGGAAAGTACTGGAAGAAGTTAGCAGGAAAGTTGATCAATGTGATTAGACCTTCTGTGGCCCAGTTGATGCTTATTGAAGTTAAGTTCCTACCTTCTCACAAAGACTGGGAAAAAGGGACTCTGTCTTTCCTCTTGATGACTACGTTTCAAAGGGGTGGCTCCCAGGTCCTCAAGAAAGACATTCCTTGCTTGTAAAACTGGCAAGAGGCTGGAAGAAAATTCACATCTCCAAGGGACATAGAGAAATTAGGATTAAATGTGTTCTAAAGTAAATGCTTTGATGCTATGAGAAAAGGGAGGTCAGGATCCTTTAGTCAGAAAGAAACCTCTCTAATGTTTAGTCAAACTGGGACCATCTCAGTCAGGAGCATGTTCATGTTCTGGTTCTTAAACTAGATAGAGACCTCTACAAGACTTCAGTTTGTACTAGTACCACTTTCTATTCCAAACAGCCTATCATCATACGTTTTATATATGGCAGTAGTAAAAATGATTAGGTACTTGAATGTACAAGATGGAAAATCATAGAAGAAAATTATTTTATTTTCATCCTTTACCCCCATCAAAACTTTTTGGCCAGTACCTTACTCAATGATTTCTCAAATAACCAGAGAATAAAAACAGAAAAGTTTTAAGAGTATGAAAAAGTAATTAGACTAAATGCCTTTCCAACTGAAGGACAAATAGTGTCCAAACTGGGTTTATTTTTGGTTGGCTAGAAATATTGATAATGAAAATTTGACTTATTGTCAGCAAGGCTATTTAGAGAAATGGTGGAAAATAAAAATCTAATTGCAACTCCACTGGCCCTTGACTCCCTTTGCAGTTTTACTAAAAATATTATTTCTGTATTTACAACTAAATTTTGTTTCACATCTGGTACATTGATAGGACACCAAAAAAGGTATGTTTTCTCTAGTATTGTAAAAGAAGGAAATGTAAACTTGTAAGAAATAGGACTGCTATATTGGGTGGCAGTAAAAGAAGCAAGGGATAAGGTTGGCCTTCAACAAAACTACTCTGTTTTATAAAAACTACTCTGAGCTGACCTTATTTTAAGTCGCTACACTACACCATGATAAGAATTCAGAAATAGCCTCTGGAACAGGACTGAGAATCCAGAGATGAAACCATCTGTATATGGCAATCTAATCTTTGACAAAGCTGACAAAAACATACACTGGGGAAAAGAATCTCTTTTCAATAAATGGTGCTGGGAAAACTGGATAGCTACCTGCAGAAGATTGAAACTAGACCCCCACCTCTC
>CAUYSK010005472.1:0-38718 GCA_963575035.1 Avahi laniger | reverse complement strand
ATTTACCCATCCTCCTATCCCCTCCCACCTGGCCGACACCCGATGAATATTACTTCCATGTGTGCACATAAGTGTTGATTAATTAGTACCAATTTGATGGTGAGTACATGTGGTGCTTGTTTTTCCATTCTTATGATACTTCACTTAGAATAATGGGCCCCAGCTCCATCCAGAATAGTACAAGGGGTATTAGTTCATCCTTTTTTATGGCTGAGTAGTACTCCATGGTATACATATACCACATTCTTAATTTATAATTAATGGCAATAACCTGACACCACTGATTATGACCGCCGATGAGAATTTTATGTGTTTCGCAGTGTATCTTTATTTATTCTTTCTAAATTTAATCTCAGCATGAAAATAAGGTGTAACATTAAACAAATTCCTGTATTTTTAACTTAATATCATATATAAATGGATATAAGAATTTTAATTGCTTCTGAGACTGTCACAGATTATGCAACAATATCAGCTTTTACTTTCTTTTTTTTTTTGAGCTTTTACTTTCTGATGTCTATATTTAGTTGTGGTCACCTATAAGTTGTTCTCTCAAGAATGTAATTATTGGACTCTTAAGTGCTGTATATAAGAACAACATTTTTCATCAACTAAAACTCAAATATTTAAATACATATGAATAAATACCCTAATGTGCTAGGAAATAATTATATAACATTGAGTATAGCCATGACACATAATTTTTGCAAAAAAATTGACAAATATTTACAATTTCATAACATATAGCTCTACACAAAGTTTGAGTGAAACAAAATTTTTATAGTTATACATTGATCTGTCAATCCCACATTTGTAAATTTATACTAAAATTTATAAAGATACATGTAATAATCTGGTAATAAGAAAACTTATAACATTCTTGCTTATAGTGTCAAAAAATTTTGAAAAGTATAAATATTTAGTTACATAGAATTGATTAGTGGTCTATATCAATATTCTTTTCAGCCATTAAGAATTATATATGAGTATTAATATTAGAGAACAATTTATTGTTCATTTCTTAAAACAGGTTACAAAACAGTATATGAAATGGGTTTCAATTTTTGTAAAATAAAATTTATGTAGTTATATACATAGAAAATAGTTGTAAGGATAGACATCATAAAAGTAATGTGGTTTATCATTACATAATGGATATTATGAGTGTTTTAAAACATTTTTGTACCTTTATTTTTCATTTTATTTTACTATAGTAAAGATCATACTAAAAATAAAAAAATAGCTAAGGCAGATTAAAGAGGGTCTTTAATGCCAAATGAAGAAGTTTATCCTGGAGGTAATGGGAAAATACTCCAGCTTTTTAAAGCAGGAAAGCAAAACAGTCAAATGAATAGCTGAAAGATATTATCTTAACATTTGGCACCAATGTTTCTGTTACGTAAGAAATTGTTTTTTGTTTTGTTTTTATATAATTGAAAATTTTAATAAGCTATTTGAAAGTGGCAGATGAGGTCCAGGAGACATAGCCTGAAAAAAAAAAAAGCTAATCCAAATAGAAGCAAAACCATTGTGCATATGAAATGATCAGGAAAGTAAGGTGAAGGAGTTCATAAAGGAGAGAAGGAAAATTAAGATTAGATTGTGGGGTGTGTGTGGGGGGAGAGAGAGAGAGAGAGAGAGAGAGAGAGAGAGAGAGAGAGAGAGATTGAAATTGATTGGAAACTATGGCAGAAAGCCAGGATTGTATAAAAACATGCCTGATGAGAAGTTTCCACTGGCAGTGTGGCTGAAGTAATTTTAAGCGCAGGAATGTCTAATGTTGCATTTTTATTTGTTTGCAGTGCTGTGATATAAACCTGATTTGTCACCTCATACCTTCAGCAGAGTCCGATAGTTCATAGAGCTCGGTGTGGAGGTGTTTAAAGAGCAAAGTATTGGAGCCATAAAGGGAGGTGAGTGTGATTCAGAAAGACCTGAGTCATTGCTCCATTTTTCAATTTCTGTAAGACCTTGGGCAAATTACTTAACGAACTACGGTTTTGTGAGTTACATTTAAAAATTGCTTTAAAAACTGTGAGCTTTAAAAACTGTGAGCAATTATTATTTATTAACTGCTAAATAGCTAAACTATGTGCCAGATAGTAGTCTAAGGGCTTTGTAGATATGTACTTCTTTAATCCTCATAATAACCCTATGAAACTATAAACTGGTTTTCTTTAAATACTCAGTGTGCCTCCTGGGTGAAAACTGAGGTGCATTGAGGTTAAGCAACTTGTTTGAGATCACACAGCTTCAAAGAGAGGGAGCCGGGATTTAAACCGGGTAAACTAGTTCCAGCCAGAGCTTGTGCTTTACCCACCGACGTTATACTGCTCCTCAGAGGCTGATTCCAAGTTTGGGAGCACTAAACAAGATAACGTACACTAACATCCAGTACCATAACTGGCAGAGAAAGATGCTCAGCAAATTTTAGTTATGATTCTTCTTTTTTCTTGGATTCGAAAACTTGTTCACAAAGTGATCAAAAGAGATTCTGTCAAAAGTCTTAAAGCTTAGATACAACATTCCTTTTTTATTCTCCTGACCAAGCAATAAAAGAATTCCACATAACAAAGAAATGAAGTTAGATACATCTCATTCTCTCCTGGAAAATTCTACTCTTTTTTTTGCTATTCCATTCTAGGATTTTATTTAAGATGAAGACCAAGCTCATTTGTCCATGGCCTGTTGAGTTTTAATTGGTACATTTATCAAAGTACAGTAACAAACCTTATTTCATTTGTTCTCCATGGCAAGATTGACAAGAGAAACATTCTTTACTTCATTTCTGTGAAGGAGGAAATTGAGACTCAGAGAAGTAAATGCCTTGACCAAGACCACCTGTCTAATGAGGCAAGGAACTGTATTAAAAGTCAGGATACCTGGTTCTAGTCCAGAATTTAACGTCAGAGTCAATGTGTTTTTTTTTTTTAATTTTTTAATGCTTAGCTAATTATACATATATAGAAAGATGGAAACAAAACAATATGAAATAAAAATTTTTTACTATAGACATGCAGTACATGTGCACAAAAATAATCAGGCAAATTTTCTAAATATAGTATATAATGTATATCAAAGTCAAATATTTTTGGATTGTTTTTATCTGGTTACATCAATGCCACTGCTCCCATACATTAGGGTAAATGAGCAAGGAAGATTACATTTGTAAAAAACTGAATCTTAAAGCAGAAGAAAAGCCAAAAACGTGGAAGTGAAAAATCAAAGGCCTAGATAATTCATTAAATATATATTTTAATGACAATAATCTTTCCCCTCTGACCTCTCACACTTCTTTAAGCTCAAATCTGAAAATTTTCAAAATTCTTAAGTATAGTTAAAACCGTGAATAATCCTCTGTAGCAAATAGACTTTCCATGTCTGCAGAGTCACTTAATAGCTGACAAATAGGTTCTATTAGGCCCTATCTTAATTGGCTCTTGAACTTTCTGCCATAAGCTGATTTGGCTTCTATACTCCTTCCAGCCTTACCAACTGGAATGGCCGACTCCCTTCAGGCTTACTATACTGTGGACATGTTCCCCATGTTTCTGTTTCAGCTTTGTGGACATTCCCCCCCACTTGATTGAGGCATTGACTATGAGATTTATAATAAATTAATTAGTTCTGAAATCTTCATGTACTAAAGTGTTTAGTTTCTTCAGTCTTAAAGTCCACTTAATCTCATAAAACCCAGCCTATAAATTCTATGACATAACAACCAACCACCCAGAGTATGGTCCTTGTATATAAAATTTTTTTCTCATTGCAGATAAAATACTATAGCAGATACTGGTACTTAGAGAATAGCCTTCCACTGGCTTTCCACTTTAAACATTCATTTTATCCAAGTTACAAAATAAGTGATGTAAGATGAGAAAAAAAAAGGAATTATGACTTATATTTCTTTGCTTTTTCAGGCATTTCCCACTGGTAAATTGCTTACATGTACGTACGAGGATGCCACTGACTTCCTCCAGAATCATCGTTGCTCTCCTCTTCAGCTAGACCACCCGCCTTCTCTGCTCAGAGCAGTCAGTCCTACTTTCCCTCCCTTTCTTTTGTCAGGCGGAATGACAGCCTCTTTGATTTTCCTTGCCGCGGCGGCATCTGTCATGGCATCCGTTATCTCCTCCGACAGGTTTATGCACTGTGTGTGCTCAGCTGATTGGGACTTTGTCTACAGTTCACGAGGCACCTGGCCCCCAACCTACGCTGGGTACTGTGGTGAAATAGGAAGCTAAGTTAGTGAAAAGTATGTTCTAGATGTGCTAAAAAAGACATGTGCTGTCTACACAGCACTAAGCTGGATGCCAGGGAAACTTTAGACTCTTGGGATGTGACTTTATGAACTATCCACTCTCTCAGAATGAGGTGATTCAGCCAATTCACCTCAGCCTGGAAAAAAATCAACTGGCTATTGATTTTTTTTTTATTTGTGTGGAAGGAAAATGTTTAGCTGATTGGATGAAACTACTCAATTAAAAACATTCTCAATTTAGTGAAACAGTATTGTGTTTTAAGTCATTAAAAATCATCAGTGGAAAGTACATGTGGTTACACACACATATATGTATGTATACATATATATTCTGACACATACTCATTTATCATTTATAAGAATCCTTCATTTTTAAAAATAGTTTACTTCTTATGATTATGAGACTTCTAATATTTTCCCTTTTTAGACAAAGTAATTGTCTTTTATTGTTTGTTCTTTTTTTTTTTTTTACTTTGATGTATCTTATTTTTTAAATGTTCAAAACAACAAAACATCTCATTTTAATACAAAGGAGAATCAGGTGACTTTTCCAAAAGAGACCCTTTAATGCTTTTTATATATTTTTCAACTAGCAAATTTAATATAATCAAAGTAAATATAATGGGTTACCAAGCAATTCTAGCCCATTGAGTAGAAATCTATTTGAATGAATTAAATAATCCAGTGAAATCTGCAGTGAGTCTCCTGTGAGAAGTGTATTTATTTTTCTCGAGTCCATTTTATATTCTGTACTCACTGACATTTGTAATACATGACTTCCCCATGCAACAATAATTTAATGATACCTTATTCTTTGCTTGAAAAGAAAAAGAAATATTATCAGGCAGTATTACAATAAGCTAAACCAATTACCTTCTAAAATGATTTTAATGCAGGCAAAATATAAGAGTCAATATTTTAACATAGTGAGATTTATTAAGAGAACAATTCAAAGCAGTAAACTAGGCTTCTTATATGCTACATTGCTTCCTTTTGAGATTCAATTAATATTTTGAAAGTTTTTACTTTATATTGTAGAATTTGAAAATGTCATATCCTAGCAGATTTTGTGTAAAGAAACTAATAATATCCTATAGGCCATTTGGTTGTAACTGTCACATATACACATTCAAATTCAAGGCATACACTGCAAATGTTATCGCTAAAAGTAACAGACTCCTCAAATAGTTTTAAAAATTGTTCCCATGTCCATAATTCAAAAAAGGTGAAGAAAAAGTTAAACTAATATAAATCCCAGATCTTTTGATAAATTCTGAATCTCAAATTATTAATATGCTAAGCAAAGGCATGGTAACATGTTACACACTGTTTTCCTGTAAGAAGGTAAGTGGATATTGTAAATCAGATACTTACTTCCCCCTCTCCCTCCTGCCCCCACCAAGGACGAGAATAGGTCCTGTCCTTAAATTCTGCACACAAAGAGTCATGGGTTCATGAGTTAGCATTAGGTGCATTTTCATTTGGGAAATAAAAGAAAGTTAAAACATGTATTTCTTCTTCAACCACTTTTATCTCTTCTCCTTCAGTTGAGTTAGCATCATTTTTTCTTATTGTCATTTTGAAATCAACTATGACTTTGTGAGAAAAATTTCAAAGAACCAGAAATAAATAAACCAAAATAATTATTTTAAAAAATAACCTTTCTGCCCTACCTTTGTGTTTGTTTATGTACTCTGAGCATGATCAACGACATACAACATGACAGATCGGTTAAAAAAGAAAAACGCATCAGTGTGCTGCCACACAGAGTAAAGTATGATATTATTAATATTAGCTTAATTATCACTCCATAATAAGATAGTAAGAAATGCCTGCAACTTAACATTTGTGAGAGATTCATTTTTAGTTACAAAATTATAAGGCCTTTCTTTTTTTTTCTGGCTTGTTGAACATTCTTACTAACCAGATAAGAATGCTATTTTACGTATTTTCACAACTGTTATTGGATAACTTCATATTGGCTAGAAATCACTGCTCTTAGAAAAAATAATTTTGTAGCACCAAACACAGAAGGGTTGATGTCATGATATCACTCCCAAATGGGATCTGACATTGTGATCTCAAAGAGAAGATATGAGTTAAACACATTAAGATGACCTTCCCCATAATCACAAAGGTTGATTTTTATGTGCATTTTATGCGCATTGTCTCATTTATTTCCCACAAAGATTGTACAAAGTAAATACTACTATTAATCCACTTTAATATGAGGAACCTGAGAAGTTAATTTATATCCATGATTTCAAAGTCATTAGTCCAAACTTTATTCTGCCTCTTTCTCCTCCCCACTGTGTATGGTAAGCAAATGGCACTATACACAGTAGTTAAGGTCGCGGGCTATGTTGCCAGCCTGCGTGGGTTCATATTCTAGTTTTGGTACTTATATAACTAGTACTTACCCTTACTTTGCCTTAGGTGAAATAATAGTCCCTATCTTAGGGACATAGTCCTCCTCATAGGATTGTGGCAAAGAATAATGAGGTAATGTGTAAAGGGCTTAGAACAATCTTCGCATATAGGATGCCCTCAGTAAAATAGGTTATCACACATACAGTCATTCCCTAATCATTTATCAACCTCTCACTATGTGCAAAGTACTTGCAGATTGGGAAAATGAGTGACAGTCAAGGTCATGCATTAGAATCTAGTAGAGACTTGTACATCACTAGATAAGTGTCAATAATGGCTATCAATCCATTGCTAAAAGAGTTTAAAGACAGACTAGAGGATGCTTCATGGATAAGGTGTGTTTAGCCATAATTTGGAAGAATGGATAGGTTTTGGAGAGGCAGAAGAAAGGTGGCTGGAAGTAACTTTTGACACAGGTAGATAAAACACTGGGACAATCTTAAAATCTCTTAAAAAAATTTAGGGTGTTTCATTCCTCTGGAGTACGTTCACTGCCCATCCTCTAGACAAATACACAAAACATCTTTCTAGACACAAAGAACTAATCATAAATAAAAAACTCTTTTAAAAGAAGAAAATTGAAGTCAGGCATTTCAACATTCTTATCTCCCACAAGTAGCAGTTTGTACATTCAATTTTTCTATGAAGCAGTGCAACTAAGATTTCATTTTGTAATAAGGGAAGGAAGAAAACCAATGGCTACACTCTGAAATTGATCTGCGTGGGATTTTGTTAGAAGAGGCCTGTCCTTATCTAGAGAAGGAGCGCCTGGAGGCCATGGATCTTGGCGTCTTATCTCTAGAACCTCTTGTCTCTCCCCCTCCTCTTGGCCCCTCGTCTCACTTCCGCTTGTCTTTCAGTTCAGTAATCTAGAGCAGATAATGGATAGACTGCCCAATTTAGTTTGTCCAAAACACCTCACCCTCCTCCCAAACCAGCTGTTCACCAGCCCTTCTATTTCTCATGCAGGCCAGATTAGAAACTGTGTCATCATCAACATTTTCCACTTACCTGTCTCACAGAGCTGGGCCTTGAGATTAAAATTCCGAAATGTCACAAAGACTGGTGACTTCAATCCCTATTACTTTACCACTGGACTTACAATGACATTGCAATTAATTCCCTTGTATTCTGTCCATGTCCCTTACAATTCATCCTAAGTGTTTCTCCAGAAAAAAAATTCTAAAGAAAATCATTTTCTCTGCTGAAACATTTTCACAGTCTTCCTAAATTTCACGGAATTAGGTTTATACTCAGCCTACTACTGAAGGTTTTCTTGAACCAGATCCCAGCCTGGTCAAGTCCAAAAGACTTTGTGGACTCAAGCGCCTCTAGGTTCTTCAGCTTATAAAAATTTAGAGTCACTCTTGAACTTGAATGTGCTGTACATATTTGTCTCTCACTCTTGTCCTCTTATTGCCTATTTTTGAAACTTCAACTTAAGAACAAAATAATCACTCTTTTGAACAGGTTTCCTCTTTTAAATGCCTAACCTTCTCAAAGATCTTCCTATTGGAATTCTACACATCTCTGAATCTTACCAGGCGTTCGTCCGTTCTCTAAATTACCATATCACTTTGTATACATATCTTTGAGGGGGACATTCAGAACATTCTAAATTGTATTATAATCATGCATGTAACATTCTCAATTAGGAACAACTTGTATTTTTAAAAATGCACTCATTTTTTTGCTTTCCCTGACCCTCCATAGCACCTAACTTAGTGTTTTAAATAAAAAGTTTAATAGATAAATATCAAATGAATGAACAAACAAATGAATAAACCATGGAAAGACTAAGGATAAAATAAGAAATAGGAATTTCCCAATTTGGCAAAACTAGATTTCCAAATAGTTTCACTTACTCAGTGTAGACTTGAAGTCTTTTGATAATTTCATACAAAAACTGCTGATATGTGCAATAGGAATAGAATAAATAAGCAGGCTTTTGTTAAAGAAATCAGCATTGTCAGAACAGTTCATTGAGTATTACTGATAGATGATTTAGCATCATTAAATTTATCTATCAGGATAAAAACAATACACCTGTGATAAAGAATTTCCAAATTTATAAAGTAAGATGCCTTGGTAGTAGTCTGGGAAGGACACAACATTTTAACGAGATGTAAAAACAAATGTAGGGCTCTTTTTAAATTTTTACAGATTATGTTGAATGCTTCTTGCCTACTTATGAAGAAATACTTGTAATTGTGTATAGCAAATAGTCAAGGTTTATTATTCAAATTAAAAGACATTTTGGACTTTAGTGCCTCTAGGTTCTTCAGCTTATAAAATTTTAGAGTCACTATTGAACTTGAATGTGCTATATATATTTGAAAGAAAAATAATACGGAAATTAGGCCATTCTTGTCCTGACACTCACTCACTCTTTGTATGACCCTGTGCCACATACCTATGGGATTATAAGGTTACTGAACGGAAGTGAGGAAAGATTTGGAATCATATACTTTTATTCTATTTGAACTATTTTGAGAGCTAAATACATCACCTGAATTTAAATCAAAGCCAACATTAATGAACTAAACCAGCTCTGGATGAAAATGATTCCTATCACATCAGATCTCCAAGCTGATTATGCATGTGTGCTATTTGCAGAGATGAAATTCGATTGGCTCCCACATTGAACACTGTGTTGGAAGTTAGTGTTACAGCTGCTTAGATCTCAGATGACTTGTCTCTGAGATCTAAGTGGCTGTGATACTTGTTGACTTGTTTGCTTTGATAAAGTAAACTAGAAACCATGAAAATATCATTAACACAACGTTTTGCTAATGAGATTTGGGGGTCACTTAGTTATTCATTATTCACTCATTGGATTCAGGACTCTGGAAGATAAAGGGAACTGTGTTTTAAAACAACAGGGCAAAGAATTTCTCATGTGATTCACCGAGATCGTGACTTGCGATGTCCTGCCTGAGCTGGCCCCTGCCTCCCTGTCAAACCTCATCCTGACCACTGTCCCTCTCACTCTGCTGTGGCCACTCTGGCATGCGGAGCCCTTTCTGCACTTGGAGCCTCTGCACGGGCGCCTCTCGGGGCTCCCACTCATCCTGCGGGTCTGCCTTGTGCTAAACAGGAGCCACTGGCACTTACAATGTGGCTAGTGTGAATTAAGCCGTGCTGTGTTAAATACCTGCTGGATTTTGGAAATTTGGTGTCTATAAAGAAAGAATTATCTCATTAATAGCTTTTCATATCAGCTGCATGTTCAAGTGATATTTTGGATTAAATAAAGACATTAAAATTAATTTTATCTGTTTCTTTTTTTACTTTTCATGATAATATGGCTACTAGAAAATTAAAAATTACCTATGTGATTTAGATTTGTGGCTTGCATTATATTTCTAATGAACGATATTTCTTCTATGTTGACTCATATGTCACCGTAGAGAGTTAAATTTGTCAGAAGGCATTTGTTTATTTTCTCTGTTTTATACATTGCTGTATCCACACCACCTAAACACACGTAAGACATGAAATAAATATCTGTGGAAGGAATTACTACATTATACATGCAGTAATTAAGAACTTGGGCTCTGAAATCAACCTGCCTGGACTTCAATCCTAGTTCTGCTATTTTTTAACTGCAACAGCTCAGACAAGGTACTTATTTTCTCACAGAGTGGCTGCGAAGATTAAATGAATTCTTACATTCAAAGTGTTTAAATCAGTGCCTAATACCTAGCAAGTGCTCAATAAATATAAGTTATGGGTAAGTATTATTATTCCATTCTGTAGATAGAAATGTAAGACACAATAAGGCTAATCATTTGGTTACTGAGATGGTCAAATGGCAGAGCTATGATTTAACTACTAAACTATGTGACTCTGAGATTCATTTTCTCTCTATTGCACAAATGTAAATCAATACTTGATGTAAATAAAAACCCAAAGTCAATTTTAAGTTACTTCAATAACATTAAGGTAGATATATGAGTCATGTCTGGCCATCCTGAATGATATTCTAAATTGAATATTACCAGTTAAAAATGTGACATGTGGTTACAATGATTAGATAGTATTTACTTAGTTTATTAGTAGCAGGCACTTTCCCTACATCACATGTATTAACACATTCAATTCTTACCACAAACTCTGAAAACAGGCACTATTTATCATCATCCCAGTAACCAGATGAGGAAACCAAGGTACAGAGAGGCCAAGTGCTTTGCGAAGGTCACACAGCTAAGAGGAGGAGGAGGTGGAATTCTGACTCAGCTGGTGTGGCCTCAGAGCCTGTGCGCCCCCCTTTCTGCTAGACTGCGTTCTCCTCTCCCATTTTCCTCCGGGGGAACAGTACAAGATGTGTGAGCCTTCAGCCTTGTAGTCGCTGTGATTAACTCAGAGATAGGAACTGACTTCTGGTATTTATCAGTAACAGTACATTTTCTAAGAAAAATTGTTTTTCCGATTCCAACAGTGGAATGGACCATCTCAATGTAAATTTTCCTTCCAGAAGACATCTTTGTAATCCACATAAACTCCACTTAGGCCATCAAAATCTCTGCTGTCCTGAAGACCGTTTCTCCTTAATTGGACTTAAAGCAAGAATAAATTATCCTATATGTCATAACACATCAGGTCCAATCAAGCTCAGGAAGTGACTATTTGCTTCTCTCTTTAGAAGCCCAGCACAATAGATCCTATGGTGATGACACTTTCCATATTTAAATAAAACCAGACTAGGTTTATGATTGAAGAAGCCGTCATCTTTCATTAGAATGGGAAAATAAATCTTCAGTACTAGACTACTAACATGTTTGAATGGCTCAATTCATTTTCTGGCAGGTCACAGCCAATATCCACTACAGAGCAGCCTTGTTGAAAACAATCCTCTTAAAGAATCTACTATGTCTTGATGACAAAGAGGTGTGTTCTTTCCTTGACAGGAAATGAAAAAAAGAAAAAAAAGAAATGAAAAGAAAAAAAATCCCCTAAACCTTCTGGATGTTTTTACATTTCAGTGATTTGGACCTGTGTGAGGGGACAAAGGAAGCCAGGGATAAGGAAAAGGACAGATCGCTCTCAGTGAGCACTCTCCAGCAGACGGCAGAAGCAGTTGAAACCTGGAAACCCAGCAGCCAGGGGCAGCCTGGACCAGAGGGAGGTGATGGAAGGAAAGTCAGACGGCCAGGTTCTGCTTCGACTCCGTCATTTCCCACCTGCATATCTGAGCATCTCACAAACCTTCTCCAAGTCATCGTTTATGAAACGAGATGGTTTGATTAGATTCATGAGATCATTTTTAATCTACACAAGGTCCTTTTAAATCTGCACATATGTCAGGGACTGAGGGAATTCCAATGTCCAGAATCTCGTTCTAATGTGGGAGTCACAAGGAAGATTTCCTTTTGCAGAACTGAAGATGAGAAACACGATGCCTTCTGGCAGGTAAAGTAGCAACATCCACACACGATGGCTGTGATCAGTCATCAGGGAGAGTCAGCAGGGACAACGCATGTGACTTTGTGGCTGAAAGGCTTGGGCACATTTGAAACTCAGGAGTACAGAAATGGAATGTGAAGATGCCTAAGTATCTTGAGACCTAAACATACACATTGTCCTTTTTTCTTCTTTTCTTTTGAGAAGGATGTGTAAGTACAGAGGGTGCATAGTCAGTCTGAAAGATAGAAAAGGGAACACTAATTTTGTATTGCTTCCAGTTCTGAGTCTGGGAGGGTGGTCAGAGGCATATCCTCTGTGCGGATGGGCAGCCCAGCCCCCAGAGCTTGATGCCTCTGAGAGCTCTAGTCGTCTTGTTCTGACGGCACTTAGCAGGCATCCTTGGGCACACAAGGCGTGAATGCACTGGGGAGGCTGACTTCAATGTCCAGTTTGCTCATGGTTGTACTTTTTTACTGGAAATAAGTAAATCTACATTCTGATGGGCTTCCTATAAGAAATGGGTCCCAGGGAACATATGAACCAATTGGCCATTTCAAGTGCTCTAGTCTGCCTCATAATTGTACTTCTCATTCTAAATAATTAATTGATATTGTGGTTGAAATATACTCATCTTGGTGAGCTTTATTAATGTGAGCCTGGAAGATGGATCTTTTCTAAGGGTGCTAGCAAAATGAGATTTAAAACCACATATCTCCAAGTATTCCAGACTTTGGATTCACTCTTCATTTCAAAATGGAAATATCAATAGTTCTAGTCTCTATCCTACTGGGTTAGTAAGGGAATCTCATCTTTTCCCCCTCTGAGTATTTCTTGATTTCATAGGATATTTACCAGTCCTGAAAACCTGCCCTGGTTGTCATTCATCATCTCTGTCAGTCACTGTCTTCCCCACCAGCAGATGTCTTTGCCAGTTGCTTTTTTGCATTTCCTGATCAGCGTTACCAAGTTTCTGTGGAGGTTTTTCTGCATGGCATCATCACAGGCCTGGCACAGGCTTGAGAACAAACCTGCTTTACTTAACAAAGATATGGGATTATGGAAAAAAATAACAACCAAAAAAGAAAAAAAAATCTTAAAATTGGACAAATGTATTGTAATGGATTGAATTGTGTCTCCCCAAAATTCACATGTTGAAGTCCTAACCACCTGGACCTCAGAATGTGGCCTTGCCCTGGAGACAGGATTGTTGCAGGTGTGATTATTGAAGATGAAGTCATATTGGAGCAGGTGGACTCCTAAATCAATACGACTGGTGTCCTTATGAAAATGGGAAGTTTGAACACAGAGACACACACAGGGACAGTGCCACATGAAGAAGGGAGTTATGCTGCCACAAGCCAACGAGCCACAAGAAGCTAGGAGAGAGGCCTGGAACATACTCTTCCCTAGTATCTTAAGAGGGAGCGTGGCCCTGAAGATACCTTGATCTTGGATTTCTGGCCCCCAGAACTGTGCAACAATAAATTTCAGTGGTTTAAGCCTAACTTTAAGTAAAAATGATTACCTTTAACAATGCAGTGAGCCTCATCCAATCAGTTGAAGGCCTTAAGTGCAAAAATTGAAGTTTCCCAGAGAAAAATAAGTTCTACCTCAAAACTGTAGCATCAACTACTGCCTAAATTTGCAGCCTGCCAGCTTGCGCTACAGATTTTGAACTTGCTAGTCTCCGTAATTGTGTGAGTCAATTCCTTAATAAATCTCTCTCCCTGTCTCTCTGTCTCTGTCTGTCTGTCTCTCTCATATATATACATACATACATATATATATATATATATATATGTAGACAGATTGTCCCAAAAGTCTCTATACAAAGGAAACATTTTGTAAAAGATCCCTGACCAATGCAGCACTCTAACTTTCTTGTCCTTTGAATGGGAGAGTTCTGAGGTACTATTTCCCGGAAGGTTACAGCAGGATTGATGCCCACAGTAGTGCCTTGCTCATTGGGCTTTTTGTATTGGCTCCTTTCCTTTTGTGTCAAACAGATGCTAAGGTGGCTCGTATGATTCCTGCCTCCTGCTCCTCTCACCCTCATGTGATCCTCCTATCTTATGTGTGGACAGGAACTAAGACTTGCTTGTAATAGAGTTAATGGGATACACGTCATTACATGTACATAATTGCATTTCATAAGATTGCAGCATCTGTCTTTCTGAGACAGTCGCCCCTTTTGCTGGCTTTGAGAAAGCAAATGGTCACATTGGGAAGGCTCACTTGGCAAGGAATTGAGGACAACCTCTGACTGACAGCCAGTAGGAAACTGAGGCCCTTAACCTGACAATCCACAAGGGACTGAAAGTTGCCAACAACCACATTAGGTTGGCAGTGAATACTCCCCCAGTCTAGCCTAAGATCTGACTGCAGCCCCACACAGCCTGGGAGACCTGGAAGCATATTGGTTAGAGTGCCCTCTATGTATTATGAAGAGTTCCTTACATTTCATTATGTGGTGTTTACAATTTATGAACAGGCATAAAACTATCGCATCCATTTTTCTGATATTGTTTAAGTGATATTTTTTATGATAACATACTAAATGGAAAAAATGATACTAGAACTTGGATCATCAGAGTCCTAATTCAAGAGCCTTTTTGTTCTACCCCAGTGTATTCCTCTCGGGTTCAAAAGATCCCAAATGCTACATGTAAACTTCTGGGCCATAGAAAGGCTCTAACTAACCTCTGTATAAGAGCAAGTGTGGGTGTGTGCATGTCTGTCTTTTGTACTTTGTAAGAATTTGATTTCTACATCAGCACTTCCATCTGTCAGCCCACATCCCTATTTCCAATTCAGAGCAAGTTGGCAGTAAGAAGCATCAAAGGTACTCATTTCATATGAGGAAATAGAGGGTTATTCAGCTATTAGCACTCAAGAAAATTTACTCTCTTGGCATCCAGCTTCCTGACTGACATTGATTCAATTGGAAAACTGCAAAGATGTGGCTGTTTCACCTCCATTTAAAATAATTAGAATTAGTGAGGGAATGTCTTATTGCCATACCTATAGCTAGTTTTCACAATTACCATGAACTTCTGGGAAAGAATAAAGGGGAAGCTCATACTGACTTCTGGCAGGCCAGAGGATATTAGCAATCAACCCAACGAGCTCAAAGGACGCCCCTTTCAGTAAGTTGTTCTCACTTATTTTTCCATAAAATTATGATATGATTCATTATCTTGGCATTGATCCATAACTATAGTGTTGAGAAAAATGTACAAGATCTGAAGTCAGGAAATCTTTTAGAAGCATTCCTACCAGAAGGTACCCATCAACTTTCCCTGAACTGGGAAAACAGCCTGAAAGTCAGAGCATGCTTCCCTCCTAGGTGAAACTTCAACATCATGGAGCATGGTAAGGTGCAACACTCAATTTTAACAAAATTTCAGAGATTAAAATAGATGAATCCAGGACAACTGCTTGTAGCACCATCTGAAGCCTAGGGTATTAAGGAAAAACTCCTCTAATTAAAAAAGGGATAAAAACTAATATTCAACTGTTACAGACGATCATTCAAATAAAATTTTAAAGTGAAATATGGGCAAAGACATGTCTGGCGAATATTAACCAAAACTAAAACAAATACCAAAAACATAACACTGAGGACCCATATGGGAAAATAATCCTTATTCAATAAATGGTGCTGGGAAAATTGGATAGCCACATGAAGAAGACTGAAATAGGGTACGTGCCTCTCACTTCTCACAAAAATCAACACATGATGGATAACAGACTTAAACCTAAGGCATGAAACCATAAGAATTCTAGAAGAAAACATTGAAAAAACTCTTACAGACATTGGCCTAGGCAAAGAATTTATGAAGACCACAAAGGCAATCACAACAACAACAAAAATAAATAAATGGGATCTGATCAAATTAAAAAGCTTCTACACAGCCAAGAAACTATCATCAGAATGAATAGACAATCTACGGAATGGGAGAAAATATTCACATGCTACATATCTGATAAAGGGCTGATAACTAGAATCTATATAGAACTCAGGAAAATCAACAACAAAAGAATAAAACAACCCCATTAAAAAGTGGGCAAAGAATGTGAACAGAAACTTTCAAAAGAAGACAGACTAAAGGCCAACAAACATAAAAAAATGCTCAACATCTCTAACCATCAGGGAAATGCAAATCAAAACCACAGTGAGATATCATTTAACTCTAGTAAGAATGGCTTTTATCAAAAAGTCCCAAAACAACAAATGCTGGCATGGATATAGAGAGCTGGGAACACTCTTACACTGCTGGTGGGACTGCAAACTAGTACAACCTCTGTGGAAATTAATACGAAGATAACTCAAAGAACTCAAAGTAGAGCTACCATTTGATCCATCAGTTTCACTACTGGCTATTTACCCAAAGGAAAAAAAGACATTGTATAAAAGAAACATCTACATTCTGATATTCATAGCAGCACAATTCACAACTGCAAAAATATGGGAACAACCCAAGTTTCCATCAATACATGAGTGGATTAATAAAATGTGGTATGTGTATATCATGGGTTCTACTCAGCCACAAGAAACAATGGTGAACTAACACCTCTTGTATTATTCTGGGTGGAGTTGGAGCCCATTCTACTAAGTGAAGTATCACAAGAATGGAAAAACAAGTACCGCATGTACTCACCATCAAATTGGTACTAATTGATCAAAACTTATGTACACATATGGAAACAACATTCATTGGGTGTCAGGTAGGTGAGATGGGGGTAAAGGGGATGGGTAAATTCACACCTAATTGCTATGGTGCATGATAGCTGGGGGTTGGGCATGCTTACAGCTCTCACTTGGGTGATGCAAAAACAATACATGAAACCAAAGCTTTTGTACCCCTGCAATATTCTGAAACAAAAAAATAAATAAAAATTGAAAAAATTAAAAATAAATAAATAAAATAAAATAAAATTGAAAAAAATACATTAAACCAGGTTGCATTATGCGCAAAAAAGTTAAACCATGCAAAATAATAAAGTAATAAATGGTATAAAACACAGCATAATTAGTATGCAAATTTTTAATTTTGTTGAGTTAATATTTATTAAATAATACAGCTTCAGGTACCTATAAAGCAAAACTTTAGAAAATACAAAGAGAAATAGATGGTAGTACTACAAAGTACAAAGTTTTCACTCATATTGTTTAGTCCAAGACAAATCAAGTATGCAGAAAATTTTTAGAGTATTTATTCAGAATAAGAGATTGTATGAATCATTGCAAACTTCTACCCTCATCACTTTTGGGTGACAGATATCCTTCCAAATGTTCTTTGACACATGCACAAGTAGGAACATAATTATGAATAACTACTAGAAGAAAGAGAAAGCAAGAAGTGTGTCACAGCCAGAAAATAAAGCACTGGCTATTGAAGCCTATGAGATTTTGTCTAAAGTTGAGCTCAGATGAAAAATCAGCTCTAAGAAACTTAAATTGCTAAAAATTTTAAATTTTATATTATAAAAAAACACTTCTTATTGTAGAGAAGCGTGTGGGGATATAGAAACTCTTAAACATTGTAAGAAGGACGTATAAATTGGTAAAACCTTTTTGTAGAGTATTATCTATCAAAATGAAAATGAATACACCCTCTGGCCTAGCAATTTTACTTGTAGGAGAAACGTGAAAACAACTTAAATGTTTTTCAGTGGGACTATTGAAAAATAATGATTATCTACTGAAATTCATAAAACCCCATGCTACTATGAATCCACTAGAATGAATCAGGTAAATAAAATAATAAATCAAGGTACAGAAAGTATGGTTCTCCTTGCAAAAAATCCCCCAAAAACCCTGCTATAAATGCATGTATGCATAAATACATTGATATAGAAATATTTATAAAGATGCATATAAAATATTAATAATAGTTACATCCTGGTAATGTTTTCAGAAGAAGGTTGTTTTTTATGACTTTTTTTAAACAATAAGACTGTATGACATTTAAAATACACACCATTTAAAAGGTTTAATGATTATTAAGAATGAGATTATTAAGAATATTGTGCAAAGATTTAAATATAGGAATGTTCAAGGCATTATTTATAAAGTTATAAAATTGGAAATAACTTAAGGATTTAGAAATGGGAAAATAGGCAAGTTTTGGTGCAAATATAGAATGATACACAGGTGACATTTAAAAATGGTATTGTAAAAGAGTATTTTTGATGAAAAATGATCTTAGTAATAAAATATTGGATTTTTTAAAGCAGGCTTCAAAATATATTGCCCTGATGCAGAATGATTTTATAAAGTCAGTACTGTTGATTAATGATGCTTGCAGGGGTCCTCTTTCTTTGGTATCAGCCATGGCCGTATGTCTTTGGGGGACTTTGGGGACCTTGGAAAGTCCTTCTTGTCCCTACTATGTGCTATTTAACAATCTAAGTTTTTATAGACTTTACTTCAACCAACTTCATCCAGCTGAACCTGTGCCTCTCTGTCAATATTGCCACCATGATGTCAGCATGATGTGGGCACATGTGTGCAGTGCCCATGGAGTTGGGGTTGAGGTGTGGGGATAGGGGAGAGAATAGGTTAACACATTAATATTGTTTGTATTTTGTGTCCAGGCAATAAGATTACAGGTGGTTTTTATCTTCTTTTTGCTTATTTTTATTTTATGAATTTTCTAAAATTAATATGTATTCCTTGAATAATTTTAAAGTTATTGAAAAGGTAACTTTAAAACAATGTCGGAGAGGGACTCCGATTTTGATTTGGTATCTATATATACTATACACACCAACTTAGTTGTGCTTAATGACTTTGGGTGATAGGATTGTGATGTTTTTGCTTCTATGTGTTTTTAAAATTTATAATCAGAATAATGCCAATAATTAAAATTTTAAGGGTGTTCTCATACTTGGAAATGTTTCTCAAAGTGTAGATCACAGACCAGCAATGGTGACGTCACCCAGGAAGTACAGAAACTTGGGGTCAACCGCAGATCTGCTGATCCGGTTTCTGCCTTTTAGCAAGATCCCAGATGATTTGTATTTGTATTTAAAGTTTCACTTGTGTGAGTGACAATTCACTACTCAGAAATTTTTTCATCCTTATTATCACAGTTATTTAGCTCCTCTGTTAAATATTTTGATTGGCAGTGAGTGCTGCTACAATTAGAAGATATCAAAGTCTGATGATGAGTGCTTATTTCTAACATTGGGTCATTCCTAGAGTGCTTCGAATAGGATTTATTTTCTGTGATATTTTGATTCAAATGTCATAGAAAACTAAACATGGTCTACTGGAAGACACAGCAGACAGAATGTGAGGAGAACCTTTGGCTGTAATTAACCCTCACTGATGAGCAGACAGGAAGTGCTCAGAGATATAAAAGTCATCATAGGGGTCAAGAGATATGTTTTTCTTAATAAGTCAGTTTTGTTCGGACTTATTATTGAATTATGGGAGGATTTATTAATAATTTGCACCTATATGTAGCTTTTGATTTTATAAAGAACTTTCCATAAGTTTCTAATTTTATCATTTCTGCTATCCAATGGGATAGGCATTTTAAGCAAGAGCACTATAGTTCAGAGTTCAAGTTCACATCTGGCAAAAGATCTGAGAACTAATCAGTAGTGGGAGTATGGGTCAAAGTTTCTTTCTGTACCAGTAACGAGATTAAGCAAGGAAGAACCATGACTCCCCCTCCTCGTGGAGTTTCAGTCTCTGGCTGCGATTTTATTCACTCAACTGCATATCTTTCTCATCTTCCTAAATTCAGGACTATGTTGGGTACGAGGCAGAAAACAAAGAAAAATAGCACATGGTCCTCACCAGGAAGAAGCTCACAATCTCCTGAAGACAGACTGTCATTCCCATATTTTATATTTATTTAATTCAATATGTCACACACTCATGTCACTATCCTTACGAACATGACATATCCTAGACTGGGTGAGAGCTCATTCTGGGAATCACTTTTCCTTAACCTCTAGCTCAATAAAATAATTTTGTGACAGGCCCAGGTACTCACCTTATACATATAAACCAGTATGTTTGTATCAAAATAAGTGAGTCCATTTTCATCAGAACATTTTTTCCCTTTTCATTGTGATATCAATATTTATCTGCGGAAAGCAGGAATAGTATTTCCCAGGCAAACAAACTTAGCCTGTTTCAGATGGAAATCCCTCCT
The DNA here is from genome assembly GCA_963575035.1 of Avahi laniger. Taxonomy (NCBI): domain Eukaryota; kingdom Metazoa; phylum Chordata; class Mammalia; order Primates; family Indriidae; genus Avahi; species Avahi laniger. The sequence continues at coordinate 18,447 of CAUYSK010005472.1, read as the reverse complement.
GATTATGTGACTTGTTTCTTCTGAAGAGCTGCACCCCAGAGAGCAGAGAACGGCATTAGTCTGCCAGTGCTGCCGTTCCCAGTGAGAAACGACTGCTAAGTATTGCCACCAAAGGAGCAGGTTTTCCTGCTCTGCCTGCTTGGTTGCTGGACTCATTGAGATTGCTGAAAGGTTTAGTTTAAAAAAAACCAATGTCTTCAATAATGAATGCTTTAGTGGAAATAACAGCTTTTGCTTCCATAAATGCCAGCTAGACAATGCCATTATTTTGCCTTAGAACTAAGCAGTATAGGCATACAGAAATTTTTTTTCCAACCTCATCTGCATGCATTTACTAGTCTTGGTTGATAGCTCCTGATATATAAGCTTATAGGCAGCAAAGCAGCATGGTTAGAGCACGGAGTCTAGAATTACATTTCCTGAGTTTGAACTGAGATTTTACCAAGCATTAGCTGTGTATACTTAGGCAAGTTACTTAACCTCACTGCGATTCAGCTCACTCATCTATAAAACGAGAATAATAATACAATCTTGTAGAACCGTCAAGAGGACTAAATGAATCATATTTCCAAGGTGTTGAGGATAGTGTCTAGCATATACTTAGTATCGTATATACATAAACTATTGTTAAATTGTGGCTTTTTTGGAACTTAAGGCCAAGTATCTTTCTTCAGTAAGAGTAAACGATTTCTATACATTCTATGTGATAGTGCAAGTCTTGACTCCTACAAAAAAGTATGACATAGTAAAAATAGTACCAAACATGAAATTAGGAGACATATATTGGTAGTTCTAATTCTCCTCTAAACTAGCTTGGGGATCCTGGGAAAATCTCTTAGCTTTTCTAAGATATGGCTTCTCATTTGTAAAAGAAGTGGTTAGAATTGCTAATCTCAAAATTTCCTTTCAGTTCTAAGTTTCAATTATTCTGAGTTTCTGGTTAGGCTTCCAAATAATATAAGAAAGAGAAGGTTGGTATGACTAATAATAACTAATAATTGCATGTATAGGATCATAATTCATATTGGAAGCTGAAAGAAAAAGAATTTTAAACTGTCTTAGCTGACAGCTAAGAACTATTCTGTACCAAAGTCTATTCCAATTATCTGGTGTTTATATCCCTGAACACAGAATCAACTGCATTAGAGCTGACTGGATGCCTAATAAAACTCACTCCAGGGAATCAATATCCATGTACTGAACCACACCTCCAGGAAAGTGTCTAAAATGACCCAGAAATGGCAGGACCACTGCTATAATAATGTTACGGCCCTGGGGGCCAGTGGAAGGCCAGAGAAGACCAGCTGCAGGAGGCTGAACGTTGGCCAACAGCTCATTATCCTGCCTGAGGAAGGAGACTTGAGCTGAGATAACTTACTGCTGAAGAGTCTTTGAAGACTCAGCGAGCCTCTACGTGGCTTATCCAGTAGATGCTTCAGTCTGTGTGGTAATGGGTTGCTGTGAATCTAATAAAATCACTCTTGACTTATATCAGGGCAGGAAGTCTTAAAAATTTGCCATCCACTGCTTTCAATAATAATGGACGGTGAAAAGTCATATCCAAACTAAATATGAAATGCAAGACGTCATGTTAGTGGTATTGATGCGACTCCTGGCCCTCCTGCTGCATGCATCCTGGGATGCTGTCCACCTGGAGCTCCCTTAGCCTGTGATATTTGCATGGGAGGCAGCCATTGGAGCCAGTCACATATGAACACTGCCACGGTTTATAATCCTCATACCGTCACTTTCTCTCTAGACCCACTTAACCCCATGTAGTGGGAAGATAACAAATCCCTGTTAGATGTGATAAGCGACTCGCACTGCAAAATCACAAATTAGACCTTTGGGTATTCTTGAGGTAGACTGAATGTGAATGTTAAATGTCTTTTTTTAAATTACTTTAGTAGATAGGATTTTGCTAATGGTAAGAAAAAAAATTATAAGAATAGTTGGGAGCAAGTCTATAGCACTGTTCAATAGAACTTTCTGCAAAAAAGGCAAGATTCTAGATCTGTGTGCTGTCCAATATGGTAGCCACTAGCCATATGTGCCTGTTGAACTCGTGAGATGTGACAAGGGTGACTGAGAAACTGAATTTTAAATTTTATTTAATTTTAATTAATTTAAATAATGTGTCTGGTGGTTATCATTTTAGACAGTGCAGCTATAGCTACTATAAGTCAGGAAACTTGAGTTGTTACCATTTAGTAAATAACTCTTGCCTAAGCCTATTATTTCTACTATTTTTTCTCAAAACCACTTGAAAAAAAATTTTACATTCTAATTTCCAAACTTGGTATTGAGCAGTTCTGTGCAAGTCCAGCTCCAAGTAAAATTACAGGGTAGATATTGTCTCTTTTTCTCCTGTGGTTTTTCTTACCATCACTAAACTAAGTTAGTTTATAATGCTCCCTTGGGGCATTGTTATTGCAATATGTGACTTCTGAAGACCAAACAATGTCTTTGAATCCCAAAGCCAATTTTTTCAAAGTATAGTCTGAAATCACTGACATTAGAGCCACCTGGGGACTAGGGGAAGTGCACATTGAAAATTTGAGTTTCAGGGGGCCCCACCCTCAGACACTTTGATTTTGAAAATCTCTGGAAGAGAGAGCAAAGAATCTTCTTGGGGATCAGCAAAATGGGTAAAAGCATGGACTCTGGAGCCAGGCGTCTTTGGTTTGAATTCTAGTTCTAGCCTTTACTAACTGTTAAATCTTAAGTGATTGACAAGACCTCTTCGTACTTTCACTTTCTTCTCTGTGAAATGTGATAATCATAGTCCTTAACTCAGGGATGTTGTGAAGAAAAATTCAGTTAATATATGTGAAGTGCTTAAAAGAGTGCCTGGTGCATATTAAACACTATATTAACTATCATTCCTATTACTTTTAGCAAACAACTCGAATGAATCTCATTAAGTTTGAGAACTCCATTCCAAGGAAAATAGGGAGAACAGCAGAAAGGCAGAAAACCCAGATTGTGTCAAGATAGTTCCTAGCTTGGGTCTCTGAGTCCTCAGCTGTAAAATGAGGTGGTGATATTTGCTCAGAGTTAAATGGATACAGAAAACGAATGTGAAAGCCCTTTACGTTTCATGTAAACTGTACTATGGTTTACATATGAGAATCCTGGATTGGGTTTTGAATAGAATAAGATGCTTAGGGGCTATCAAATAGACTATCACATTGGGAAACTGCAAGAAGAAAGAATCAAACCCATGTTTATGGGAGGGAGGAGTGGTATCCTCCTGTGAGTGCAATTTACAAATAGTTGTGCCTATTACACATAAAGACTTTCAGTAGAACCATTGTGTGTGCCAGGTTATAAAGGCTTCCATTTCATAAATCACACACACCTGCCAATTGGGACAAGAGCTTTTCCCTTGTCAGCAAGCTGGAGTGAAAGCTTTGCTGATCATCATCCTGCCAGCTAGCGAATAGATCTCATCATCAATTTATTCTGGAAGTGAGAAACTCCTTGCCTCTGGGAGAGATTATAAAATGGAGTCATTTTACTCCTGACACCTTCGGAGTCAGTTATTCCTTGCGGAACAACTCAAGCTCCACATTCCATGCCTTTGGCAAGAAAACATTTTCTACAAGCTACTGGCGAACACCTCACAGAAGAGTTTTATTTAAGGTCCACATGGGAACAGAAACCAAAAGCCAATACATTGACACTTTCTAGAGAACACAAAATATCTCAAAGCTGAAGCTGGGAGACTGCTTTTCTTTTCTTTCAGTATTATAAATTGCTAGTGTTTTAAATGGAAAATTGAATTCTGAAAGTAGTATATGGTAAGTTTTGACATTTTCTATCCTCATATATATATATATATATATATCAATAAAAGCGAAAAATTCTGAAATAGATATGTAAACTACCTCACCTTTCATTTTACTTAGGCAGCATACTGTGCTCTATTTCCATTAAAGAAACCATATATACTGCCCTCTTTTAAATTTTTTAAGAGTCCTACATGTCCATCACTTAAGTATTTCTCTATAAAATATGATTGTGTTTTAGAGCTTACTTCAGAAGAGCAAAGGTGGTTTTAATTGTTCAGGATAATTATCCATTTCCAGAAGCCAGTTCATTTCTGGGCTTCCCCTATTGTTTGGCTGCTCTGAAAATGGGGCTGGGAAAACTGAACTGGGGAGACCCATGCTACAAAGGAGCTCTGAGAGCTCTGGTCAGATCTGAAACTGAGCCAAATTGAGCCTCTGACACCTCATCTAAGGCTCAGCATAAAGTCTTCCATTAGCAGGAGAGAACTGTCAGAAATTTTTCAATAGGTCTCATCTTCTGAGAACCTATGAATGGAAAATCTACCAGACTCTGGATTGAGTGAATAGGGTCAACCGGGCACTCAGGAAGGCCAAATTGACAACTCCTGAGGCTGGTAGATGACTAGACAGATTTCAGGGCATGCAGAGCCAGCCACTGACATATTGCTATCTATGTGTTCATCAAACCAGTGGAAATTGAGTCTCATAAAAATTTTTTTTCCCTTAATTTGCAGTTAACTTCCATTGTAGGAGCACTGAAATAAATGAACACAATTAAACGAGATTATTGAGAGAAAATCTTTTATTTAACCTCCCTTTTCTCCACCCCCTTCACATTTCAAAGTAACTTATCCTCTAGTGCCCTGGGAAAAGAAATACCAGCACCTAAAAATAAAGAGAAATTTAAAAATGTATATTAATTCTTGGCTTTTGAGCTTCCAATGGCCCAGTTTAGGCAGCATGAAGGTCATTCGAGACATTTTTAGAGGTAAATAGCTATTTGCCATTTTTTGCATTACTGACTGACTTTAGTGCCAAATTCCCTGTGTAAGTTTGACTTCACCTAAGGTCACTTTTTACCTTGCAGGAACTCACAGAAACCTTTGGGAATCTAGTGAAAGCAATGAATTCAATCCCTACTTAAAAAAAATCTTGTATATACTAGCACAAAAATTTTGGACACAATTTTAGGAGGGTCTTGGATATCATCAAGTCTATCTGTGGATGCTCAGAAAAATACTAATCTAAACTAAAACACTAAATTACAAGATAGCCAGGAAGGAATACACTTTGGAATATGACCGCTTAACTTTATACTTTGGCTCTGTTACTGGCTGTGTGAAGTACCTTATCTCAACTTCATTTCCCTCATCTGTAAAATGGAGATGATGAAAACACCTATTTCCTAGAGTTTTTGTGAGCATTAGATGATATAATATGTGTAAAAATGCTTAGGATAGATACAGCATATAGATAGCATTCAATGGAAGCTGGTGGTATTTTGATATCAATCATTTGAAAACAAATATGGATGGGATTTAACAAAATTGAGAATTATCCTAGATGCCACATTCTCCTCCCATCTTATCCCAGAAGATGTTCTATAGGTAAAATAAAGTGGATTTGAATAAAAAATAATATAACAAGATTGAGAGAAGTGCTTGAAAATGGATGTGGCTGAGAAACAAAGTACCATGGTGGAGGAAAAAGATAACATAGACTTTTAAACTATATTTTTAAAATTTTTTTGGTCACATGATAGCTCAAGGGACAGAAAAACAGCACTGCCTACCTAGTGCCACTGGGCCAGAAGATATTATTCAGGATATGCAGGAGTCCAACAAGGATTAGGAGAGACAACAAAAGGGCCAGGTAAATTACGGAGAATCCCATGGCAGCTTCAAACCCATCTGCAGCATTATTTCACTACAGCCAAGGGGCCAGTCATCTGGTGAAGATAGTGCAAAAAGAGAGGGAAGGTCAAGTCCAAACTGTAGCATGGTGGGTTCTCTGCCAAGGATCCATCATCCTCCAGCCCCACCTTCAACCCTCAAGAGCTGCACAAGCTAGAACCTGGGCCTCCTGTTTACAAAACCAGCCAGAGGAAAACAAGTTCAGAGGTAGGAATAACTGGGCATCTGAAGAGCATAACTGCTGCAAAACAAAGGCAACGATCAAAATTACAGTTCCTGACAATTCAAACCAACAACTCTAAATAAAACTAATACAAATTCTCAAAGACTTAAGATAGAATAGTTGGAATATGAGGCAGAAACAAACATTTATAAATAAGAACCAAGTAGGCATACTTATTGTGAAAAATAGGTGTTTAAATAAGTTACTAATACATTGGATAAATAACTAAAAGGATATAACCAAACAATGAAACAAAGGACTAAGAAGTAGGCTAGAAAATTCTCCCAAAATGTGCTTGGAAAGAAAAACAGAGAGGAAAGAAAGTCAAGAGATATTGAGTCAGCAATAGAAATATCGAAATATGTAAAAAAAAAAATGAGTCCCATTAGAAGAGAAAAAAATATATAGAGAGAGACACAGAAAATATTTTAAGAAGTAACATCCAAGAATTTCCCTAAATGAAAAAGGATGGAAAACTTCTGATTCGAAGGACTTCAGAACACAGCGTAGAGAATGAGAAACCTCAGCCTAGAAACATTATGGAAAAATACATGGCTATTGAAGACAAAGAGGAAAATTTGAAAGTTTCTAGAGAGAAGAGCAGAGCCCCCATAAAGGGAAACAAGTCAAATTGGTATGAAACTTCAAAAAAGCATTCTTCAGTGTAGATTAGAGTAACATAATATTCTGAAAATGTTTAAAGATATAGTTTCTTGGTTTTAAATCAAAATAAAAATCCAGCAATATGTTATTATATGCTCATTAAGAGATATTTTAAAACATTTTTTTAGGAACTTGGCAAACTCACACTAAAATTTATACTAAAGAATAAAAGTCCATAAATAGTTGTCAGCTTTTAAAAAGAAAATGAAAGGTATACGGAGCAGTTAGAGGGAAGGGACTTTCCCTAGCAGATATTAAGACATAACAAAAGCTATAGTAATGTTATAAAAATCAGTATAGTATTAACTCAACAATAGATAAGCAAACCAATAGATGGGAACAGAGTTTAGAATTAAACATGGCACCACAAAGCAAGAGAAAAAAAAATGTTTATAAAGGATATTTGGAAAATGGAGTCACTATATGAAGAAAAATAAAGCTAAACTTGTATGTTACCATAGTGGAGATTATAGTCAGATTAAAAACATGTGTGTTAAATAAAAAGAGTAAAAATATAGAAAAAATTTCTTGTGATCTAGACATAGAAAAAACTTTAAAAATGAAACCCCAAACATATAAACTATAAGACAAACAAAATGATGGGTGGATTTTATTACATCAAGAGAAATGATTTCTATCTAATGAACAACATAGACAAAATCAACAGACAGAAGGCATACTAAGAAAGACATGTGTAAATCAATAAGAAAAGACAGGAATCTCAGTAGGAAAATGGGCAAAATAGATGAATAAACAGTTTATAGAAAGAAAAGACATAATGGCTAACAAGAACATATATGAAAGGATGCTCAACCCTACTGTTAATCAGACAAAAGAAAATTAAACAACAGTAAGATATCACTTTACACTAGTGAAAATGGCAAAAATAATTGTTAGTGGAGGCAAGAAGCTGGAAACAACCCGTATTGTTGTCAACCAAGAACATGTAAAATATGGACCCTACAGACAATGGAAAAACCATCTGTAAGAAGGAAGGAAAGAAACATGGAAGGAAAAAAGGAAGAGAGGGATAGAGGGAAGGAAGGAAGAAAGGAAGGAGATGTAAATACCACAGAGTGAAGAGATTTCAAATGTGTTAAATATGAAAAGTAGGAAACAGACAAGCTTAACAGCAAAATATTCTATACATAAATTTAAAAAATATCCTTTCACAAAACTGTTACAGGAAAATGTGCATATTTAACACCTGTATCACAAATAGGGTGGTGCCCATGCATATGAGGGAAATGCGGACTGGTACTGAGAAGCAAGAGAAAAATAACAACAGATAAGTTTGAATCTTTGAATTGACCAATGACGATAATGTGCAATGAGCTGAGGAGCATATTAACTCAAATATGCACTCAACTAAACTGAAAAATAAAAAGAAACACATAGATCTTTAAGGCATAAAACAAATTAAGCAAATAAGAACATGGATACTAAATAGAAAATATTAAAGAAACTGGAGCTAAAGTTTAAGTTTGAATAGATTTAGGTATATTTGTGTGGAAAGAAATGTTAAATACTTTTTTAAAATCTTTCATAATACTATTTACTATTCTATTTCAAAGATTTTTACTGCATTTATTTTAGAGCTATATTAAGATATGACAGACATGGGGACATTCTGAATATATCTTGCTTATTCTTCCTTATTTTCAAAGGAGCATAAAATCTAGTATGATACTAAAATTATAAGTCAAAGATAATATAACCAGTCATACCTAAAAAGATGAAATTGCACAAGAGTTGAAAAGTCACCTAACATTTAGTAATGATGATATAAATAATAATATCATTGATGTCTCAAATTAATATACCCCCTTACTTCCTAGGTGCTCAGAGAACTGTGACCGTGGCTCACAAATGTTGGCCATGAATATAATGCTGTCATCATTTTTCTCAGGTTATTACATTGATTCAATGCAATGAAACTGGTGGGGCACCATCTTCTCTGTAAACATCAGAAGGATTTGTGGTCACGTTCTCACGGTGAAAAGTAAGGATGAGCTGTGAACACCAGCTTAAGGCAGCACTTCTGAACATGGAGATGAGTCATGCCACAAGAAAGGGTTGGAGAAAAGAAATGACTAAAAAAACCAGGGTGAAAATAGTTTCAGAAATTGGAGAAAATACTATTGGAATTTCTATATTCAGGTTTCAATGACAGATATTTTTGTTGCCTCCATATGCTTCCTCTACACAGATCACCTACCTTAAATGTCCCTGTCACCACCACAATGCCTAGTTCCACAATACAAAAGCCCCGTCCTTTTTTAGACGCAAGCCTAACCACTTGGTCACCTCAGTTTTATTCTCCATCGGGCCCTAAGTCCAAATTAACATTATGAAATATTGGTATTGTAATGGTCCCCTCTAGTGACTCTCTTTATCCCGTTAATTCTCCATTCTATAGTTTAAAACAGGTTTTTCTCTACGAATTTACACATTTCTCTATATTCTTTCCTCTATAGCCGGAAATAGAGTTGACAAAAACAGCTCTGCAGTGACACATTTTTTTAAATTTAACATACTCTCTTCTTTCCTTAAAGACTAACTACATGTCTCAGTTGCTGAATATTGAATTTTTAGTGGGATTCTGAGTAAATTCTTATCTTCCTACTGTTACAAATTAGTTCTACGTTGTGATGTCAGTGTTTTGACTATGTCAATCATTGTTATAATTCCTTATAGAACCACAGATATAAGATTCCTTATGGAAATATAAAACTCAACACTGTCACATAACTTGCTGAACCATGCTGACCATTTTATATGCAACCATCACAATTTTGTGGATGTGATAATTCACAAAGATTATTTTTCTTCTAAAAGGAAATTTCTCTGGGGCAAACTTAAAATAAACATATTGGGTATTGTAACCAAGCATATTGTCAATATAACAAAATATGAAATAAGCAATATAACAATTACCCAGAACTATCTATGGCTACTCATGTCGACTGAAAATTAAGAGAGGAAAGTCCAATAGTTTAAATTTCACTAGGTCCAGATGCTAAGGACCGAGACAAAAAGCTTCAGAGTTTATATAATAGTTTATACTGTTGAATGAGTGTTTCTTTATTAGATAAAAAATACAAGGTCATTGAAGCAGTGAATGACAAAAGGGAATCCTTTATACTCAGTAGAATATTGAAAAATTCTTCCCTGAAGAAAAATAATAAAATATTTCTATTATGTTATTATCAACAAATGTAACCTTTCCATTCTCAGGCAATTTATCTAGTTCTGGAAAATATATGCCATTATTAGTATATATTCTCTGCAGCCTCATGATTTTTGCTTAATAACAAAATATATGTTACTCTCTCATAAACTACAGATGTTTATGTAGAGGTTTATTATTCTCTTCTGTATAAAGCTTAAATGTATTTGCTAAATTTCTTCTTCTTTCCTCTGTCATTTTCATAATTAACAATTTCCAGCATCCCCAGGCTGGGTTGCATTTGCTTTGTAGCGAAAAGATAAAATACTTAATCTGAACTGAATAAATCAGTAAGGAAATGAAGAACCAAAGAAAATGCTCAGAACCCTCTTGCAACTTCTTGTCAGAGATGTTTACTTTGCAACAAAAATATTGCTCATGAGTCTGTGATCAAACAGAGAAAGATAGAGACAGAGATAAAGATAGAGATAGACACAGAGGAGATGAGAGAGAGAGAGAGAGAGAGAATAGGGGACACTGATATAATCCCTCTTCTCAAATATTTCATCTAAAAAAATTACTAATGATCATTTTGCTGATGTGATTAATCCTCAAAATTACTATTCCTTTTCTTTACTTTATAACTTTGCTTTACAAAGACATACCTTTATTTGGAAGCCTCTGGACTCAGTTACAGAAGTCATCAACACGAGCAAAAATAAATGAAGGGCATGGTTAATTTAAGAGTTAATGTATGAAATATCCAAATTTATAAAGATGACTTTTTTTTGAGATATATGTTAAATGTCATAGGATGCACCTCTTTAAAGTGTAAGATTCAGCAATTTTTTGTTCATTCACAAAGTTGTACAACTATCACTTCTCTCTAATTTCAAAATATTTTCAGTACTCGCAAAGGAAACCGCATACCCATTAATAGTCATTCCCCATTTCCACCTCCTACCAACCCCTGGAAACCACTAATGCACTTTCTGTCTATATGGCTTTTTCTATTCTGGATATTTCATGTAAGTGATAAGTGGAATCATAAGACATTTGTACTTTTTATCTGACTTCTCTCATTTTCATGTTTTAAAGGTTTATCCCTGTTGTAGCATGAATTGGTCTTTCATTTCTTTTTATGACTGAATAATAGTCCATTGTATAGATAATAGCACATTTCGTTTATACATCCATCAGTGCATGGACATTTGAGTTGTTTCAACTTTTTGGATATTATGAACATGTTTTGACTGTTACAAACATTCATATACAAGTTCTTGTGTAGACATACATTTTCAATTCTCCTGAGCATGTACTTAGGAGTGGAATTCCTGGGTAATACAATAACTCTATGTTTAACTTTTTAAAGAAACTGACAAACTGTTTTCCAAAGCAGCCGACCATTTTGCATTTCCACAAGCAACGTATGAGAGTCCCAATGTCTCCACATCCTCACTGATACTAGTTTATTCTTCTCATAGCCATCCTAGTGCATGCAAAGTGGTAAGGAAGAAGAGTTTTAAAGAAATTCACATTAAGAGAATTTTTGCCACAGGATTTGTTTAAATAATGAATTCTCTTGTTCATTTAAGCTATGTCAATTTATTACAAAAATCAATTTTGATAAAACTGTGCAAGTTTCTTTAACTATAAGAAAGTGATCCCTTAAACACACTTGTTAGTTAAAATGATATAGTAACTAAGAAAATTCTTCAAACGTGTGAGGAGATATCTAAAATTACTAGCTAGAAGATTGATATTGTCATAGTAGCAACTTATTTATCTGGCATCATTGGGAAACAAGATGGTCTCTTCAGTGGAGATGTCAGGCATATCACCTTTTTAATTTCTAATACTTTTAAGTCATTTTGGGTGGAACCCTTTCTAAAGTGCCGTTTAAGACAGAAACTGTAAAGATGATTTAGTCATTCTTGATAACTCAGGGAATGTGCTTTGAACATCTATCATAATACTCTGTTTAAATCCAGTTAAACAATCATGGACTTGTCACATGAGAAATATAGAGCCGCTTGCCACTGCAATAAATTTCCATGCCTTTTGAAATCTTGTGATTGTTTTATAGATTTTTGCTTCTTTTTTCATTGTTCTTTTGCTAATAGGCTACATTTCTTGATACTATCATAGAGAGTGCTTTTGAACACTCTGTTAAATGTTCTCCTTTCTTGATTGTGATTTTTAAGTTAGGACGAAACATTAATTGGCTTCAGAGCATCTCTGAATCCCCTGAATATGTACACAAAATTTTATGTTTATATACATATATGCATTTTCTGGGGAGGCTTCATGTTTTTAAAAAATAAAAATAAAAAATAAGCAGGGATCCATGTTACCAAAAGGTAAAAATGCCTGTTCTAAATAAAATATTCTATAAAACTGGCCACAGGTAAACTCTGGATAAATATGATACCAATGTAACAATTTATTCACACTATTTAACAAATAATTATCAAAATTATTGAAGCATATACCTTTATTTATTTGGAAGTGTGTCGGGTAGGACAGAGGCTTGGTAGATGTTTTCCCTCCAAATCACCCCAATTTTGACATGATGCAATTTGAGTGTAATAGCAGGCCCTGCTGTCTTAATATTAATAGCTGTTAAATGTCTTTAGGTCTTGCACTGGTTATGTCTCAAAAATGTATCCACCCACCTCCTCCTTATCACTTTATCCCTTTTTAAAATTTATTCTTCCAAAACTAATTTTCAGACCAGTTATTTCAAAAGCCAGGAAAACTTCTTAACTCTACACATATACTTACTATTACTATGTATAAAGGAGACAAACTTTATTTTATTTACAGAATCCTCTGTTGGAAAGTAATTACTTAGATAATGGCCAATTCTTGAACTATACCTTTCTTCCCTAATTCTGTCAGAAAGTAGTATTCTCTCTCAATTGCCACAAGATTTTTATCAATAAGTCAAACTGAGATTCTATTCCCTGACTTCAGGAAAGCCAAATGTCCAACACTAGGTACTGAGTTATATCAATTGTGTTCCATTCATGTTATAGAATATTATACTGCCAAGAATCATAAAGTGTTCTAATGATATAAGAAAATTTTTATAATATGCCATTAAATTAAAAAATGGGTACAAAATTATATCTATAAATGATATATTTTATGCACAAAATTATCAAAAATAGTAGAAGGAAATAGGGTAATTATTAACCATCTTTGATCCTAGATTTTGAGATTGTGTGTTATTTAAGGTAAGAAATTTAGATTTTATTCTACATAAATATAGATTATATAGATTTTATTGTATATAAATAATTATCAAGGAGTAAAAATGTTGTTAGAAGTCTACTGATAGAATGCACAGCACATGCAAGCTTTTAAAGGCTAAACCAGGGTGAGAGTGGTGGTGTAATGAGAATTGATGGTATTTATAATATAATTTAAAGCTAAATATGACAAGACCTAGGTTTTTGGACAGAGTAACTGGAAATATGAATTTATTACAGTGTTGGGTTCCAAAGCCTGATTAGAGAGGGTTGAAGAGAAGATTGAGAGTGAGGAAGTAGAGACAGGGAGTAAGACAGTGAGTATGTACTGTTCAGGGAGGCATAGTTAGAGGCAGACCCGGTGTCTAGATTCAATTTTTAAGTTATATTTGCATATCAATGAGTATGACTTGAGTGAGAGGGAGAACTTGATTCTGGAGATAATGGAAAAAAATCCATACCCAAAAACTTTGAGAAAAGATAAAAATGATTAACATTTATGAAGTACTTGATATGCCCAGATCTGATATAATCACTTTGTACTTACCAACTCATTATTCCTTGCTCACTTTTAGTAAGGTATTATTATTATTCCCAGGTTATAGATAACAAAACTAAGGTGCACAGAGGTTAAGTATTTTATCCTCACTCTTAATGACTGCCTGGTACTACCTCAGAGAACTGATTGGATGATTAATCCAGAACACATATGGAGGTTTAATATTATAATAGAAAGGAGGAAGAGGCATTTTTTCTATTTCAATGGAAATAGAGTATAGATGTAGAGTAGTTGGTGAATTTGCTTGTGGAAAGAAAAAATAGTTCTCATTTGATAGAATCAATTTCTCTCTAAATATAAGACAAAGTCATTGGCTGAAATGGAGTTAAGGACAAGTATTAGAAACTCAAGAGAAAACAAGAAGGTCTAAAATATTCATCTGAGAGATTAGGGGTGGCAATTTTTTAGAAAGTTATAGTATAATTATCTGGCAGTGTGTGAGTAGCTATTAAGATCCATGGATGTAGGCACAGAGCAAGGGAATATTCAGATTTATAGAGGCAAAAGTGTTGAGGGAAGAGAGTATTTATTTTTATAGGTCCAGAATCTAATCTGGGTAAGGAAGGACATAGGAACATGGTGGAGAGTGGCAGTGGAAAGCAGTAGAGTGAATAGATTGGAGGTCCCAATGTGGTGAAAGAATTGTTGGAATGCAAGTGCTGGAGTAACAGAGTTGGAAAGATTGGAGGTCAGAAAGGGAGATGCTTGAAGTCGGGATTTTTCCAAGGTAGTGCAATTAAAGAGGAAATGATCTGTGGCGGGGCACATGCCAAAGAACTAAGATATCAGGTGTTTGGGGTGGGTCATTGTTGTGAATAATAAGTCAATAGAATGAAGAATACAGTGAGCCACGTATTGAAGTGAATAGAAACTATGGTATCCAGGTGGGGATACTAGTTACTAGGAGTTGGTAGACAATAGCAAAAAGAAAGAAGGTTGATAAAATGCACTTCAATGGAGCAGGCATTGATGAAGGAAACATGGCTTAGAAGCAACAATGGGGAAAAAGAGGGAAACCTATTCTATGTAATTAAAAATAATTCTGCCTCCTATAAATAGGAGTTTAAATGTACTGAAATCCACACATTCGTATCAATAGCAGAAAGTATGAACCTATAGAAATCAAACATGTGCTTTTACAAACTGATAATTTTAATATATCAAGTTAGACAGCTTTGATAATAATAAAAGGGAAATAATTCAGTAGAATATGGCAATCAAGTATAAAAAAATCTGAAATATTGCATTTATAATTCTTAGGAATGGCTATTCCCATAAGGCATAAATGATGAAAATGTGAAAGAATTCAGTTGACCAATGTGCTTCCACATAGGAACACATCTAAACGTGAAATTGGCAAAATAGCAGGAAATGAAATTATCGCCTTCAATTTTATGTAAATAATATTTATTCTAAGCTTTTCTTTTACATTTATATTTACACTAGAAATAAATATAATGAGCAGTCACATAGGTTGGGTAGCATTTAAATAGCAAATCATCTAATTAACTAGTCACTTGAAAGCAAAAAGGGAAATTTGGATTTGTTGTTTAATTGCCACATTTCAAGAACACATTTTAGCTGGCTGCATCTAAAAAGAAATAATAATATGAGATCATGAAAGCATTTCATAGTAATGAGCAGGCTCTGGTTTCTGTTTATTGCATATACAAAGAATATTGACAATAGTTTTGGAAAAATAAGTAAAGCTCTCAGAATAACTAGCACAGAGATATGAAACACTGGTATCAGACACATCAGTTCTAACACTATCTCCTGGGAAAAGGACAGACTTTCTTACAGCTATAATGGAAGGAATATGTGCTTTGGAATTAAATGGTTTTATATAGTCACCTTTGCACCGAATTCCAGTTCTAGCCACATACATTCACACGAGGGTAAACACACTGCTCACTAAGGACGCATAGCAACTATTATTGTGTTCCTATTCTAGCAGCATTCAGACAGAGTCTTCCTTATACAGGATCGGAGAAGTTTCCAATGTCTGAAATTCTTTCTTTGCCATTTCCCTTTGTGATAAGCATTGCCCCTTGTGCTTTCAAAATGAAAAAGAAAAGAAGTAAGAGATCAAGTCCCTAATACTTTGATGTACATTAGGACAGTTTTTTTTTCTCTAGACACCTGTATGTGATAATAGGAATAGGAAAGAATAAATGGAAATAAATTGTGAAGAAAGGAGAGAGATTTCAAAAATCGAATCTATCTGGTTTATATCGTTCCCTGTTTTCTTTTTTTGTAGAAGGTTGATTATGCTCCATTGGTCAGGCTAACAACACTTGGGGAATTATTTTCTCTCTGTTATGCCATATACCTAATGCAGAAGATGATGTAACAATATGGAAAATGCTTCTGATACGATAGTAAGTGGAAAAAAATAAACACGAATACAGGATAATTATACACCCCAAGAGCTAAAGGCTTTCAAAGCCCTGCCTGCCCACCCCATCCTCTCTCACTTCATTTCCTACTGCTTTTCTTATTGCTCCCTGCACTCCAGCCACATTGGCCTACTAGGAGCCTCACCTTGGCTCTGGCCCTTGTCTGAAACTCTGATATCCACATGGTTAACAGCTTCATCACTTTATGATTTCTTTCTAGTGTCACCTACTCAAGGAGATCTACTCTGTTTATTCTACTTAAAATCTCAATGCCCTCCCCAAACCCCTTGTTCTGTTCATATTCCTCTTGCATGCCCTGGTCATATCATCTCTATTTTTTAACCATAATGTGGTTAAAACCTTCCAAGAGCAATATAATTTATTTATTACTTTTTTATTGCCTGTCTTCAACGCCACCCCCCAGCATTTAGTGTTCATAAAAGCAGAGATTTTTCTGGTCTAATATATCCTGAGGTCTTAAACTAATGTTGACGCTCAATAAATATTTGTTGAATAACTGAATAAATGAATAAATGCTGTTACCTCTATGTTTACTGCAATGTTAAAAATTGTGTGCATATATTGCTAAGGTTTCCAAAGAAATGTGAAAAATTTAAATGAGTTTTCTTGTGGTAACAAGATTATGAAGAATACTATTCTTTTAGCTAGTGTTTAATTATAATTTCTAAAATATTTGCATGAGAAATAATAAAAATAAAAATCTTTGGAGAGAGTTTTTCTTCCCTGTCATGCAAAGAAGGCATATTGTGAACGGAATGAACAGATATGGTGGTCAAATCAGAACAATACTACATACTATGATACAGAGATAGTCAATGTGTTTATCTGCTTCTAGGCAGATTTCAGCCTATATCAACCAAAACATGTAGCATAGAGAGCTCAACGCATGAAATATATGCATTCTCTTAGAAATGCATTATAATTCCAAATTCATGCAATGATTGGTTATCCCAAATGTGTGTGTGATCTCTAGACAGTATTTTATGTCAATGAAAAAGTTTAATGGAAAAAATTGTTATGTTCACACAACCCAGATTATATTTATATGAAAATGAAAAGAAAAGGGTATATCAAGAAAGTAGCCTGCGCACAGTGTTAATTACATAGCAAATATTGAGTAGATTTGGGGGAAAATAAATAAATTTGTTCTTTACTTATTTCCTTGTGTACTATATGACAGTATTTCTAAAGTCAGGTTCATTGAGGCGTAATTTACATCCAGCAACAGTCACCTATTTTGGTGCACAGATCTATGCATTTTTACAAATATTAGCCTCATAGAACAAGACACAAAGTGTTCTTTAAACTTCTTATTTTATTGAAAAGTTTTTAAAAATTGTCATAATTTTTTATTTAAATGTATGATAGAATTTTCAAATGAGGGCATCTCAGTCTCGACTCTTTTTGGAAGTTTCTGAGCTACAAATTTAATTTCTTTAAAAGATAACAGACTATTCAGATTATTTGTTTCTTATTCAGCGTGCTTTGGTAGTTTGTGTCTTTCAAGGAATTTGTGAAATTTAAGGGCGTAAAATTGAAAGCTATTTATTTTCCCTTTAATATCTCTAGGTTCTATAGTGACGTTCCTTCTTTCATTCCAAGTATTGGTCATTAGAATCTTCTCTTTTTATCTTGATCATTCTGACTAGAGTTTTATCATTTTTATTGATCTATTAAAACATTTTTTGGGCTTCATATTATTGTGGACTTTTTGTTTTTGATTAAACTGATTTATGCTTTTATTTAATAATCTTCTCCCATTTCTATTAGGCTTAATGTACTCTTTTGTAGTTTCTCTTTTTTTTCTTTTTTTTTTGAGACAGAGTCTCACTGTGTTGCCCGGGCTAGAGTGCTGTGGCATCAGCCTAGCTCACAGCAACCTCAAACTCCTGGGCTCAAGTGATCCTCCTGCCTCAGCCTCCCAAGTAGCTGGGACTACAGGCATGCACCACCATGCCTGGCTAATTTTTTTTATATTTTTAGTTGTCCAATTAATTTCTTTCTAATTTTAGTGGAGACAGGGTCTCGCTCTTGCTCAGGCTGGTTTTGAACTCCTGAGCTCAAACAATCCGCCCGCCTGGGCCTCCCAGAGAGCTAGGATTACAGGCGTGAGCCACTGCACCCGGCTGGGTGTAGTTTCTTAAGGTAGCAACCTAGATAATAGATTTAAGACCTTTCTTCCTTCCTAATATAAGGATTTGATGTATAAATTTCTCTCTAAGTACAATTAAGCAACACCCCACAAAGTTTGAAACAATATATTTTCATTTTCATTCAGTCCGAAATATTTCCCTTGTGATTTCCCTTTTGCGTCATGGGTTATTTAGTTAAAAGTATGTTGTCTAATTTCCAGATATTAGGCTATTTTCCAAATGTTTTCCCATTATTTATTTCTTGTGTTATGGTCCATTAAGGAGAGCATATTATATGATTTAAATTCTTTTAAATTTGT
>CAUYSK010005471.1:0-84520 GCA_963575035.1 Avahi laniger | reverse complement strand
TAGCTATGAGGTGTTGTTACCTTATTTATGTAAAATTCAATATACTAATAAAGTTCAAACATTTAAAATTTGCTTATCACATGATAAACATGGGTGATTTTCAGGGCCAAGATGAAAAAAGTGGAAATTTATTTCTTGAGGTTATTACTAAAGCTAAGTTGAAATTATTATCAAATTCATGTCTTTAAATAAATTACAAGATGGATCACATTCCCTGTAAAAATGCCTGACAACAATATAAACTTGGTAGCATAAATATTTCTATAGAAATAAAGCAGTTGATACACGTGTCTAAGTTTAGCAAGTATTGTACAGTAATAAATTCACACTGAAATTCAATTCTGTAAATGTAAAATAACCAGGAAAATAAGCTCTCACACACCCACTGCCAGGAGGCTGAGGTCTTGCCTGTGCTAGTAAACTGGGTTAAGAAGTCTTTGGGCTCTGAGGAAGCCCAAAACTATCTTCCTGGCCAAAGCAACTGAAAAAGCCACAATTTGTATCCACAGTCCTTATTTCTTTGCTAGGGCCACGGAACTTAAAATAAAAATAGATCCTCTCAAGTCCAATATAGATTTATTTGAAAACTAGTTTCAATGCACATCAGTCAGGTCATGGGGATGTGACCTAAATTAACACAGAGCGAATTTTGTTGTGCATGAAGTCCAGGGAGAGAAGACACCATAAAAAAGTACTCACGGCATGTGGCTCTCTTAACCAGACTAGAGGGAGTAAATTAAAATAGCAGCCTGCAGCCCCAGCTGGTAATTTGGAAAGCTGCTTCTAAATCTTGTTGGCCGTAGGTGAACTCCTAAATATACATGTGACCCGGCAGCTGCAGCTGTTACCTGTACACTACTTGCGTACAATGCAGCCTTATCCTCAGAGCCTGCAACTGAGCTGCTTTCCAAGACCATGTCCAGGATCAGGAGGTGAGAGTCGAGGACAGAGTTGGTAGGGCAGTGTGTAAACCAGCTACTGAACACAGCAACCGACAAACACCAACAAGACAGCACCGGTAAAATCCATCCTCCATCAGCCCTGTTCTGGGAGCAGCCAAGGAAAGATTTTCCAGATAGACTGGGCTGGTTTTGTAGGAAAGGGGTGGAGCATTTCCAGAATGCTAGCTTCCTGAAAGGTTGCCAGTGCTGCCAGGGAACGTTCCATTTCAGTGATGTAAAGCCGGGGCCTGAGATAGAGTGAGCGACTGGAAGAAGGCCTCCCTCCCCACCCACCTTGCTGGCGGGGCCCACCACACGGAGGCGCTGGTGAGCTACAAAGCCAACAGGTGCTTTTGAAGGCTCCTCGGACCCGTCGGGGAACCAGGGGAACAGGCAAGGGCAGAGGTAGAGCTGAAGTGATAATTAGCCCCGTTGGCCCCAAACTAGCACTCAACCTCATTTAATCAGCACCATTTTCTAGGAGCTGGTCAGCCTCAGACTCCTGCGCCACTGAGGACGAGGAGAGAAACTGGGAGTTAATACTGCACTGACTTAAGGCGGCAAGACTTACACTGTGGTAGGCACTGTTGGTTTCCCAGGTGATGGCCATTCCCTCCTTCCCTTTTGTTAACACAAAATGAATTTTGTCCAGGTTCTGGTGGTAATGTTTAGGGACAGTGAAATTGATTAGTCTAAATCGCCCACGGTATGTCCACTTCCCTCGCTGGTGATTGGGTTAGGCGTGGTCACGTGACACGACTTTGGGCATGAAGGAGGACACTCCCCTTCCCTGGGGGATGTGTCTGTGTGAGGCGATGCTTGGAACAGCTATTTAAGGCCACGAGAGGAAAACTAAGAGTGCATAGCAAAGCCGACTCAGAATTCTGACACTCAATCACCCTTAGAATGACCCCACCTTGGAATTTCTTGTACTGTGAAATACCATTTCCTTATTACTTAAGCTGCTTTTAGTTGGGAATTTTGTAGCTGAAGGCATCCTCGGTGCACAAGAGCATCATATCCTCATAATCTAGCATCTGGGGTAAACATATTCCCCTCATAAATTTCCTGGGTCCTCTCTGAGTGGCACTGGCTGGAGCTGGAGGGAGGGAGGGAGTCAGCCCGGGTCCTTCCCACTTACAAGCCACCAGATAGGCCAAGGGTGCCTAAACTTCGACCCTAGAGGGGGAACTTCTAAATAACCATTTAAAATATCTTGCAAATAACCTCTCTTGATCACTCTAGGTTTTTCTTTCATTGCACACATTCAGACTTTCTTTAAGTACTAACTTACTTTAAGCAACAGCCATAGATTGAACAATGGGAGAACTGTTAAAAGATTGGGATTTCAATTCATTTTGCCCCTGAATGTAGAGTAGCCCTCTAAATATCCCTGGGAATTGGGAATTGCTATATAAGGTGCTTAACGTTTTAAAAATTGCAGCATAATGTATATCCTAGCTCATAGAATTGTTCGTTCCAAATTTTAGAGTGAAAATACTGAGAGAAGGGGTGAGTAAAGAAATAAATAGGATAAATGAAAAGCAACATTCTCCATTCTACTTTCAGAAAAAAAAATTTTTAAACATTCTATGACAGTCCATTTCCTGTTTAACATACTGGTTGCTTATCTGTTACTTAATTGTAGTTTTTCAGTTGTTTTAAACTAACGTGGTATTAATAAAGCTTCTTATTTTCATTGCTTGTTCTCCTTCCAATTTGACCACTTCTATTTTAAAAAATAGAGAAAATGGCAGTGGTAAAGAATATATTGTGGCTAGAACAAGGGTTTGCAAAGAAATCAACATAAATTCAAAACGGAAACTGATACAAGAAAGCTCCAACTTTTAAACAAGGATAATTTTTAGGAAAAAAGGTTATAGGGAATGGGGACAATGCAAATGTAATTCTTGATCAAAAGATGGTGAAAACAGAAACAGGACAATTCACAGGCTAAATGTGTAACCCTTCTTAACGCCCTTGTGTATATGCTAATATATTTGTTTATTAGCATAATATAAAAATTGTCTCTACAATTGTCACCAGAATCAACACAAGCCTCTCTTTACTGAGTGAAGACCCTCCAGGAAGGAGAAAACAGTAACAAATAGCTGGAAATAGTACTCATTTTCCAAAAACTCTCTGGCTCACTTTCTGTTCTTTTTCTGTTTTCCAAATTCTTCTGGCTCTCCACTTACTCTCCAGGCCTTGCTAATCACTAATTCCTTTAGCGCCATTCTGTTTCCAAGTATCCTTGGATAACCTTGCTCTTTCCAATCAAGCCTTTGAAAATCTGCTCTCCTAGTCTTGCTCTGCTCTCTGTAATGTTCACATCTCCCAACTTCTGTAAGTTTTTCCAGTTTCAACTGGTTGATTACTATACTTCAGCTTGTGAAAATATACATGATTATACTTTAAAACAATGTAAATAATCCACTGTAGTTTAAAGCAATATTAACGATATGTATACATATAGTTATATGGATTATTCTCAACATAGCTGATGGACAGTTCTACTTGGAGTCATGCCATCAGTTCCAACTAAACAAATCCAAAATGAAACTCCTTACGATTCTTCTACAATTCAGGTTTTCCTTCTAATTATTCTACCACTGTTATCAATGTAATCAAAATTTGAGTCACCTAATACTTACTCCTTTTTCTGAGTTCCTCTTCCTAATTAGTGATTACGTCACACATTTTTCTTTCCAAATGATCTGTTCCTTTGCAGTCACAATCACCTTATCCCATTCTAAAGTCTCTACCTGTCTCATATTTAGCTAGTTCCTCCAACAATATTCTCTGTGACCCTCCTAAGTCCAAGACTGCAGACCTCTAATGTCAAGGCCAGGTAAATCTTATAGCTATAATAGCAACCATTATGGGGCACTTGTTCCCTGTCATTTAGTACTGTGCTAAATGATTTCCATTAATCATCTCATGTAATCTTGATAACAATTCTATGAGGTACTGTTATTCTCATTTTATATATACGGAAACTAAAGCATGACGAGTTTAAGTGTATCGCCCAGGTCAGAAAGCACCAAGAGATAACAACATCAGTCTTCACACCTATGCAGTTTGACACTGACCTTGGGTTCCTAACTAGTACTCTGTTTTGCCTCCTGCCAGCTACCAGATTTTAAGAAACTTCAGTGATGCTCTGTTTCCTATCAACACGTCTAAATTCTTCCTAGCTCATGTAGCACTCTGTAGTTTTATGTTATCCCGCCCACCCAACTATATCTCCCACCACCCTCAACACGTTGCCCCTCCTGAGTCAAGCCAGGCTCCTCACAGCCCCTGAACTTCTCATGCTCACTTTCACTTTGGTCCGTGGCTGGAATTCTGTCTTATTCTTCCAGCCTGGTTTCTCTTTCCTTGCCCCTTTATCTCTTCTAGCCCTACCCACAGCCAAAGTCCAGGGTCCACTTCCTTTAGGAAGCTTTCACTGAGGACTCCATGCCACCCTCGTCTTCCTCCTCACTGAAAGTCACAGACCAAGAGCCCATAGAGTCCTCCCCCAAAAATCTCAAAGCACAATCTCAAAGTCCATAGAACTCAAAAAATGCTTGTAGATTGATTTGCTCTACTGTTATTAATATCTCAGCAGTGCTTTCCTCAGGCGTAAGATGACACTCCAGGAGAAGTCCCTTTAACTTCCATGTTAGAAATATTGTTGGCAGGGTTGCTGGACTAGCAACTTCTTTCAAAGTCTTCCTCTGTCACTTCACCACGATAGTGAGTATAATGGACAACTGCATCTTAGCTGGAAGGCTGTCGTAAAAGTCCATTATCAAGGAAGTTTTCTGTTATGAATAAGTTATTAATAGTATCATAAGTGACTTTTTAAGTGTTTATCTGTATAACTGGCACTCCTAATAATGAAAAAGAATTTCTGGATCTGTTCACAGTGGCAAATATTGGCACGTGTAACTGGTGGCTTGTTGGGTGAGGATCCTTCGTTACCTCAACCTATTAGTAGAGTGCCTCTAAAATTCTGGTGTAGCCAGTTGAAGACTGTTTATAAGTGTTAGCCGGGACACTGTTTCACAAACTGGGATCTGCGAAAGACCACAGTTCTGAGAAATGCTACTAGGTATTCTTCAGTGCTACCAGATAGATTTGATGTTGAGAATGGATGTTTTTCTCCATGCATATTATGAAATTTCATGTTACCAACATTTAGTGTGCCTGCTAAAACACCTTTACCAGACTCAACATGACCAACTTTATCCAAACATATAGCAACTTAAAATATAAATAAAAATGCATTCTGGGTGCTGCTCAGTATCTATCTACTTATTTTGAACACAAGACATTGCCTTTTCTACAAAGTATAGCACTAAGACAGGTGACTCCTTGCCACTTTGATAGAGGTCACAGGGCCTGGCCCTGATTGACATCTGGGAAGGATCTGTCCCAACAGACTTGGACACATCAGAGCTCAGGATAGTCCTCTTGTTAGATTATAGACTAGACATGCTGTGTTGGTTTTCCTGTTGAATTTCCTAAAGTGGTGGTTCACATATATGAGTTCAGAGACTGTCCTCAGTAGGTCTGACATGCAGACTAGGAATCTGCATTTTCAACCAATTCCTTGGGTGATTCTAATGCCGGTGTTCCAGGGAACCACACTTTGAAAAAGCACCATCCCCAGAAACCAGCTTGGACATAAAGTCAAGGATATAATGATTCTCCTTCAGCTAATATAATTGAATAATGCGATATGCCTACATCCCTATTAAAGTTGTTCCCAACCATGGCTGCACATTGGAATCACAGATACATCTTCATAAAAATGCATATACCCAGGTTTCACTTTAAGTATAAAAGATTCCAACTCAGTAGGTCTCTTGGTATCCAGGGTACTGCAGATAATTCTGATGCACAGCCAGGTTTGTGCCCTAATAGAACACCGACAGTCTCCCAGATGATTACTCCCATTTCATTTAAAGAGCAAAGCAGGATTAAATTCTGGGGTTTCAAAGTTAGAGTTCAGCCCACGTAATATGTACACTGCACGTATTTTATTATTGTTGTCGTTGTTACTGTTAAAATACATTGAGCATTTATTATATACCAGGCTCTGTGAAATGCACTCTACCTACATTATTTCATTTAACTTTCGCAACAACTTTTTGAGGTGAATATCATCTCATTTCACAGATGAGGACACTGCAGCTTGGAGAAGCCAAGTTGCCCAGGGGCAGTGACAGGATTTAAACGCAGGTCTATTGACTCAAAGCCCACATGTTTAAAAATTCCATACTCCCAAATGTATTTCTTGATTCCATTTCCTGCTTTATTTTTCCCTTATCACCACTGAATGCACCTGCACACTTTATTTACTGGTTTATCACCTCCCTGAGTAGAAAGTAAGCACCACGAGGGCAGGAATTTCATTTATTTTGTACACAGCTGTTTCCCTAGGGTCTAACATAGTGCCTGGCACAGAATAAGTGCTAATAAACATTTGCTAAATGAGTAAGTGAATGAATGATGTTTAAAGAAAATTATAAGGATATTTTGGAAAACAATTATGAGGAAAAATAAACTATTTTTTCACAAGACCTCTCAGTTCTGTGGTTTATCCTATGGACTGGAGTCAGGTTCTGAAAAGCTTCTATTTTTTGAAAAGAGTAGGATGATTGTACATGCATGAAAACTGATGACTACAGAAGAGGAAAGGTTTATCCATATGACTGCCATAAGCAGAAATGAGAGTGTTTAAGATGCTTCTGAAAACAAGTGGCAGCACAGGCCACCTCATTTTACACACAGCACGTTGAGTCACTGGCTAATCTGATATTTAGCAGCTACTTAAATAACCAAATGGCCAGATGTAATGAAAACTATAATGGTACCAGCGTAAGACTAAAAGTGGCCTTATTCTGACAGGCTTTCTAAAATTAAGACATGTATCTTTTACATCATATATTTTAAGTATTAGTTCTTTGGTACATAATTTAATTTATAGCATGAATTTACAAAACAGAAATATTCCAATTTTGAGTACCCTTTGGATGGTTTTGCCATCTACACTAAAAATCCAAATAGTTCAATTATTTCTTATTGAGTAAAATTCATAATTCAAATCTAACAAATTTTATAATACAGAATATATTTATGCCAAGACACATACACAATCAAGCTACTTCTTAAAGAAGGCAGACATTTGCCGGAATATGTAACTACTAGAAGGGTATAAAGTTCTTCCTTCCTAGTGCTCTTAGGTGTTAATAATTGCACAATTTACCTTGTCATCAGGAAGCACATGCCAAATAGATATTGTCTTTTCCTCAACTTCATTGTTGATAGACAAATAAGAAGGTTGATAGATTTTGGTTGGTTCTAATATTAATACCTTGAAAAGATAAGGCAAAGAAACTAATATTAGTGACTTAAGGTTTAAACCACTTAAAGATGTTATTAACACCTACAGATAAGGCTCTGAATCTGTTGCTGGAGTAAACCCTTTTAACTTTTCATTGTTATCATTCCTATGAGTCCTTTGAGCATTTTATGGTATTATACAATTATCACAAAGTTCAATAATACATCAGCTTATATTGTGAACAAACTGGGAAAGAAATTTTTGAAGTCCATATATTAATTCTGCTATCCTCAGGCAATCTACTACTGACACTTTAAAAAATCTTATATTTCATCATGTACAACATAAGCTATTTCTATAACTATAAATGTGTCAAAGAAAAGCAGAAATGTGGTAAAACAGATTAATCCTGTACACAGAAAAGATTCTATGTGTAGAATGTCACATACTTATTTTAGGTTTTAAGCTGTCACATTTTATCATAAAGATACAGTAATATGTTTTTCATAACCACGTAAATGGATTTAGAAATGATCTGGATTATTGAAAGAGTTTTGTATATGAATCAAAGAAATAGACTTAGCTGCATAACATAATAAAAATGTCTTTGCACTGCCTTCAAGAGAAAACTGGCAACTTTAATAATGATATATTCAGTCCTGTGAGAGAAAAAAAGAAATAAAATTTGCTCCTGTTCTGGAGATGTATGAGAGGTATATGATAAGTGAACTGAGAATCTACATCAAAGGACTGCGTTATGTATTGATATTATTACTAATTATCTAACATTAGGAGCAAATAATTAAAATACCAAACATGTTCTGATTTCAAAGGTGCTATAATTGGTACAGATGCTTAAAGGCACCTACCCAGCCCAAATACCCTACGCAGACTTCAGTGAGAATGTGAAAAGAAAAGAGAAAAGCAAAGCAAAGCAAAGCAAAGCTAATGCTTAACTGTCAGAGATGCTATAATAGTTATTTCTACTCTACCGCTTAAAACTCAAGGAAATTACCTTTAGAATTAATCTTTATTTAGTTTTAGAGACAAGTCTTATTCTGTCACCCAGGCAGGAGTGCAGTGGTACAATCATAGCTCACTGTGACCCCAAATTCCTGGGCTCAAGTGATCCTCTCGCCTTAGCCTCCCAAGTAGCTGGGACTACAGGTGCATGTCACCATGCTCAGCTAATTTGTGTGTGTGTGGGGGGGTAGAGATGGGGGTCTCACTATGTTGTATAAGCTGGTCTCAAACTCCTGACCTCAAGTGATCCTCCTGTCTCAGCCTCCTAAAGTGCTGAGATTACACGTATGAGCCACTGTGCCCTATCTCAAATATTTCTAATAGATAAAATCTGAACAATATGTTCCTAACTTGGCACAAGGAATTAAAACAAGCTTGTAATAATAATTATCACTGTCTAATGTTTGCTGAGCCCTTTGCTCTGCCCTTGAAATGACAAAATGTGAGGAATTTGTAGCACCCATTACAGAGGTCACAGAAAGGCTGCTAAAAAACAAGGAAAAGGAGGCAATTTGATAAAGCCGTAAAGCTAGATACAACACACGTAAGAGTATACATATTCTTGCTTTTAGCTTCTAGTCTTTTACATTGGTTAACATTATAATTAACTGCTAACTTCATGTTTCTGAAGCAAAAAGGAAGACAGAAAAGCCTATGATGAGAAGATATTAACTAGAGTTATATATCTAAGTTTTTTCAGAGTCTTCAAAAGCACCACACTCTTCTTTCTCTCTCCTGACATCAGGTGATGAGTTGATGGTCTCCAAATTTTTCATTGTAA
The DNA here is from genome assembly GCA_963575035.1 of Avahi laniger. NCBI lineage: Eukaryota > Metazoa > Chordata > Mammalia > Primates > Indriidae > Avahi > Avahi laniger. The sequence continues at coordinate 75,438 of CAUYSK010005471.1, read as the reverse complement.
GAAGGAAAGAAAATATACGAAGAAGACAGGTAAAGAAAAGGAGAATAAATCGAGCTGAACACAAATAATAATAAATAACAGTACCATTCAAATAATTTCCCAAATAAACTTTCAACTTTCTTTCGCCCAGGGTCATGGTTATTTCTTGGAAGAATGAGAATGAATATGGTAGTGAGATAAATGGAAACAATCAAACTAAAAATTTTATAATATAGGCCATCCTGGATTTTATTTAATATTTCATCCACTTCAAAATAAGGGTAATATTATCATCCTAATCAAGACCTACTGCAGCCTTTATAATGTGTGCCACAGAGGATGCTATGCCAAGGGCATGACAATCTGCAGTGACTGAGAGAGCACCACAGATACTAGAAGGCTGCCTTTTTTCATGCGGTAGAGCGTGCATGGCAAATTTTAGGAGTCGTCACAATTTATTACCCAAATTTTGGTCTTGTTTTTCTGCTATACTGTGATCTATATGAAGATTTTAAAACACTCTCCATATTGCTTTATTTTGTAAGTAACATCTTTACAGTTTCTACAGTGCTGTATCACACATGTAAAATCAAGAAAACATTCAAGCGGTTAATCCTAAAGCAATTTCCATTGCATTTAGAGCTTCTTGCTAGATTTACATTTTCTGGAATTCACAAAAGATGAAGTAACTATAAGAAGGCTCAACTTAAAAGAAGCTAGAAAACTACAATTCTGCACTCTGTTTAATAACAAACTTTGGACAGAAATTTTGAGTACCCAAGTTATGAATTCTGATGTAGGAGCCGTATTTAGAGCTGAGTAGGGAAACACTGCACGTTAGTCTTTTCACAAAAAGATAATCCCAAAATAAGCCAAAAAGTTCCAAGGAAATGGATTGCTGAAAAAAAATCAAACAATATGCTATAAATGTGTTTGTAAGATAATACAACAAACAACTATGTGCCAACCAGCCTCAAACAGCAAAGTGTTAATACACTGCCATATTTGCTTCAATACTTTTCTTAAAAAAATGAAATGTTGTAAATAAGGTCGAAGTCTCCATGATCCTTTATGCAATCCTGTTCTCCTTCCTAGATGATTTCCCAGAATATTTAGCAATTCCTATGCCACCAGGAATGTCTAAAAATGCCCATGTCCCCACAGCTTTGCCAACTGTTGTAAAATTTTTTAATTCTTTGAGTCCAACAGGAAAAAAATGTGTCTCCTTTTAATTTGCATTTTCTTGACTACCCAGTGAGGTTAATTATCTTTTCATATGATTTGGTCATTTTTTTTCTTCTGTTTTTGTTTATCAATTTGTAGGAGTTTTTGTCTTATATTAGGCAAATTGATCATTTAGCAAAATTTGTATTAAATATTTTCTCCCAGTCTAGCAGTTTCCTGTTTGGCATGTTTATGGTGCCTTTTATTCAACAAAAATTTCCATTTTTTAATGAAATCAAATTGGTTAATTTTTTCCTTTAGGGCTTATAGGTCCCTTGCTTAAGAATGCTGCTCTCGCCTGGAGTTAATATCTACATTCCCCTAAATTCTCGCTTAATATTTTCTGATTTTACTTTTTTACATTCACTTATTTATATCATGACAGACTAATTGATATTAAACTAATTTAAATTAGCTCAAAGTGGCTAATATGAATGGCTTCCTTTCATAACCAATTTTCTAGTCAATCAAGTCAACAGTCAATTAAATACTTGACTTCTGTGCTCTCTTCTTTCACCACCGTATCTACTGCTACTCAGAGCACCAGCTAGAGGCAAGCTGCCAGCTTGCCCTAAGATAAGTATTTTCCTAGGCCACACGTCATCTAGGCTGGAGAGTAAAGTGAAACGTTTTCATTTGAGAGGCTTTCGATGAAAGATACTGCTGAGCGGAATGCTTCATCTGGAAGGAAAAGTAAAGCATGTTCATGGAAGCATGGATTTAATTAAATGAAGCCAATGACCCTATCAACAAGAACTAGAAAACTAGATTTTACAAAAAGAATTGAGAATTGTCATCACCTCTGAGTATGGAAGATAGAGATGAGAGAGCTCAAACAGAGAGAGATTCACATCATCACTCTGACGTGGGAAGAAATTTGTACACACAGTGCATTGCCAGTTCTTGAACTGGATGACAAAGCCATACTGCTTTGCACGGTATTCTGAGAACTACCAGGGGAAGGCACCAGCTGAGAAGATGAGCAATATATTTTAAAAAGTGTGTGCGTGTTTGTGTCTGTGTTATACATTTAAATATATATGTGTGCATATATATATGTATTTGTATATATATAGCTCAAATCAGCTAGAGAGCAGCCAAAATGAGCTACAGACTAGAAACTACTAGTCATCATTTCCTATGGTCTAAAGTATCATAAATAGTGATTGGGGATATTACAAATAGCTCTGACTCACAGAGGTAATGGCTGGTAGAGACGGAGTAACAACACAGGTGAGTCCAATACTAAGATGACATCAACAAAACCACAGTATTAATTAAAAGTATCCATCTGTCAGGTCTGAAGAGATGTCTAGACTCCTGGGCTAAACCAACAGACAATTTTTTCCTTGCTTGGGGAGCACACTTTACCACTTATCAAAAGGAACCAACCAAATTCCATGCCAAAAACATAAAAATGTATCTCATTTCTCTAACTTGGAGAGGTTATTTTAAAAAGCAGGCTAAAACAAACAAATCTGAAGAAAATACATATATTAACCAGATGACTGTAGTCTTAGGGCACAAAAATTAGCACACAAGTATTGTTACAATCACAGCGCAAGATGTTCTTTAAATAAAGGAACAATACAGAAATGTACTTAGATGTAGATGAAGAGTACTCACTGGAAACCTAACTACAGTAACATCTGTCTTTGTGGCCTCCACCAGGAAATCCATCCAAAAGTCCACAAGTTCTTGCCTGGCAACAGGCTGTTCTGTAGTCAGTTTCACAAAATGCTTATATATCAAAATTGTCTCTACAATAGACTTGAGGTACCTGAGAATTAAAAGATATAAAACATGTAACAGACAAATTTAGAACCACCTACTCCCATGTATCCCAGTTTTATTCTTTAAACCCGATTTGTATATGGCATTAATAATTATGTATCCAGATACACCAAAAATTTTTCATTAATTGTTATATATCATGTACTTTCATATATTATTTATCTCTCACAAAAACTCAATAACACAGGCTGTTTTATCACCATTTTAGAGATGAGAAACTGAGGCTTAGCAGGCTTTAGTAACTTGCACTGGGGCCATACTAATACTTAAAACATCAATTTTAAAATGCCTATATTCTATTCAAAGAAATGGTTTATGCATTTGTTTGTAAATATGCTTCTTTGAGGAAGCTTTCCTAACTAGACCCTTGATAAGAGATCTTTATTTTGCTCTGAAGCAACTCAGCTTATATATTATACAGATATCGTCAAACCTAATAAGACAGATGGTGCCTCAAAGGAAAAAGTTAGGGAAAATGAGGAACGAGATAATTATACAAGATAATGGCTATGCAGGAACTTTGTAGACTATAAATATGGAAGGTAACATTCCATAAAAATTAAGTTAGTGGAAACTTAAAGCACAGTTTTGCAGCTATTAGTAATACTACAGAAAATAGTGCCTGTCTTCTTGTTAACGGAACCATGAAACTTAAAACTCCGCCATCAGAGCTGGCATCATAAAGAAACAGCAAATTTGGCTGAGTGGAATGCATGCATTTATTGGTTCATTTATTTCCTATAATTTGCTGAATGCCTACTGTGGACATGGTACCGTCAGTACAGCCTCTGTTCTCAAGTTGCGCATGGTGCCGTGGAGACAAATATAAAAAAGTATTATAACACCATGAATAAATATCAATGGATATAATTAGAGATACGACTAAAAAAGCTACATCATCAGTATTGGGAGAGGCGTAACTGAAGAAAGACAGAAACAAGAAAGACGTGACTTGGGTGTGAGGAAGGTTTTAGGTCAGGGTCTGCTTCATGAGCAGACGTGCTGGATGCGTGTCCTCCAGGGCGAGAGCACTGCAAGAGGCACACTCAGCAGATGCTCCGACACTCGTGCACGAAACCGGTGTGGCACGCTCGGCATGAGGAGAGAGCAGCGTAAACTAGGGGTGTGACAAGAGCGAGGCTGGAATGGCTAAGGGCAAATCTTGTTTGCCAAGCCAAGGAGATGGACTTTATCCCTTAGGCTGTGAGGAACAATTAAACTATATTGATTTAAGGATTTCATTGGAGGGGGAGGGTCAGACACCCATTTTAGAAAGATCACTGTGATCAAATGTTTGCAGGTGCAAAATGCACGGCCCCAGCATGATTCGTGTGTGTAGCACTGGCCGGCTTGGGCTGGTCAATGTGTAGGGAAGGCTGTGTCAGTGACTGGCTGACATGACCTATGTCCAAAGTCATCAGAACCTACCTTCGACACATTTTTTTTTATGAATATCACATTTTCCTCTAGATTCTGCATTTTATTCCATAAGCAAATAAAATAATCTAATTGTCAGTTCAATAAATATAATATGGGAACCACATGGAGCTGTTTATTAATAATAATTGTATCAACACATAACAGCTGACTATTACCATGCTGGTGTCTTCAGTTTAAACAGCTTTTCAGATGCTTGAATGACTCTCATGTGATCATTGGCCAGGACACTGGCCCCAAGAAAGAATCCAACTTCCCAGTAGCTCTGCAGTTTTTCCAAGTTTCCCTTTTTACCAAGAAGGCTACTTAGCTTCACCCCTAGAAGATGAACAGAAAGCAGAATGTGACAAATACACCGCAGATAGGCGGAGCTGACTTTTCATTAAAAAGCAAAATCAAGCTTTCATTCCTCTTTTCAAATTAAACTAGCTTTAAGTTTTTGATTATTAAAGTGGTTCAAGCTCAATGTAAAAAAAAAAAGTAAGATTAGTCAGAAAGGTACATAGAAAAAAGTGATAATTACCCTTTAATTTGAAAACCCAAGGATAACTGCCATGGTCACTTTGACATACATCTGTCTAGAATTTTTATTTTTATATAATTTTTATTTTTATATAATTTTTATTTTTCTAGAATTTTTATTTTTTCATAATTTCTGTATATACATAAATTAAGAGGTAATTATAACATGGATTCTTAAGTAACTTAAAGAAAAATGTCTTGTTTTATATGCTGAAATTCTATCAGTTGAAGTACAAATGTATATATTATATATTTTATAAGAGTAAAATGCTACAGTAATTAACAATAATTTTATATACAAAAACAGTTATTATCCACTTATAAAGTTAAAGAAAAAAAGACTAACAAACTGACAGATAACACTACCTTGCTACTGTCACTTTTTTTATTTTAGAGATATTGTCACTTTCTAACAGCTCTTGAAATCAGGTAATGTAAATCCTCCAACTTTGTTCTTTTTCAACATTGTTTTGGCACTTCTAGGTTTTTTACATTTCATTTTAAAAATTTTCATCTCTACTGTGTCTTGTATTATTTTTGCATTTCATAAATATTTGTTTTTGTAAAAAGAAATACCCTTGTAGGATTGTTTAGAGCCACTAACATCCATAATATTCAACTGTCAGGAAAATTATCTGAGATTTGGGAATAAGGCAAAAAGGTAGGACATGTCATTTCAATATCATATGGGGGCATAAAGCCACTCAAGGACCGTCTAGGGAAAGTGTAACTAATTCATCTTACTGCTCACCATTTATTATATTAATATTAAAGGTAAAAAAACTTTACTTGTTAACTCGTAGTTTTTTGTCCAATAAAGATGCAAATAATTTCTGTTTAGTGGAACAAATGATCCAGGATATATGGCCTGTTGGACATATCCCAGCTTTTTCAACAAAGCAAACTCAGAAATCTTATGCTAACATTTCTTTGTTAAATTGTCTATGAATACCTTCTTAACTGCTCTTTACACTAGACATAGCCTCTTATTGGTTTCCACAGTAATTGAGTTACATAAAATCTTTTCATGTGTCCATCTTATATTTCCTGAGTCATGATTTTACCTTTTTGAAAATTATACTTAAAATAAAAAACTTTTTGAAAATTTTCATATTATTTTTTATTATATAATTCCATTTAAACTGTAAGTATTTTAGGAAAAAAGTCTATTTGGGAATACTTCATATTTTGTGAGGATAAATTAAAAAAAGAACAGCTTTGCCACTTCAAAATTTTTTAAGATGAAAAACATTACACAGATGTAAACAACAATATCTATGAGCTTCTATCTGAATATAATAAAAAAGTGTAACAAATATAAAGGAAAAAAGAAAATGCATGGGGAAAATGAGATACTAAAAACATGTACCTCTACCAACCTCAGTTAAAAATGAGCATCTCTTTATTGTGTCATATTGCAGAACAATGAATCCAAGACCAATCTAGCAATGAACCATAATGTCAACTTTTCAAAGAGGGACTGTGCAAATGTTTAATAGTAAAATTACAAAACAGTTTAAAAATAAAATTTCAGATTTATTCTTGCACCCAGAAATTTATTCTATGACAGTGATATTTGGCTTTGAGCTTGGCATACATTTGTCACAGGATCGTGACACCCAGCTAGCATTTGGACAAAATGTATATTTTGTATGGCAATTAGTATTTTAGCATATGGATGTGCCATATTTATTTACCCAAATGCAGATGGATGGCCATTTTGTTATTACTATAAACATTCTTGTACACATAGCTTTGTGTACTTGTTCAATTATTTCCTTATATTAAAGTACTAAATGCGGATTTGTTGGGGACAGAATATATGCCCTTTTTTAAGCATTGATACATTCTGCCAAATTGCCCTCAGGAAATACTATACTAATTTACACTCTTACTAGAGGCATCTGACAATAACATCTGACCCACGCCCTTCCCAATGATGAAGAATATCATGTCCATTCATCTTTACCGACATGACAAAGGGAAAAAAAAGGAACACTGTCTTTTTTTAATCACTGAGATTAACTATCTGCTCTCATGTTTGCATTTATTTTGTGAATGAGCTTTTATGTTCTTTGAATGTGATGTGTGAAACGTGTTTCTACATGAAGATATTAGTCTTTTAAATATGGAGTTAAGAACATGGTTCTAATTTTTTATGTTTAAGAGTCCTCTCTCTCTCTCTCTCTCTCTCTCTCTCTCTCTCTCTCACACACACACACACACACACACACACACACACACACACACACACACACATATATACAAACAGGAATAAACATCTTAGTGCATAAAATTTGTTCTGTATGTAGGATTATTTCCAGAGCATAGAGTTTCAGAAGTAGTTATACTTGGTTCTAGGCTACAATACTTTTAAGGCTCTTGATCCATAGGGCCAAACTGATGAAGCAAAATTGCTAATGTACAAGTATACCCTTGAACCAAATCCTTCTCAGCTCAATATTTTTCTCTATTTAAAAACATTTTGGCTAAATTTATAAAGAATGAACAGTACGTCATTGCTGCTTTAACTATTAATACCACTTCCCATTTCTTTGATTCAATTGTCTGTGCAATTTAAATTTTGACAATGTTCTTATTAGAATTCGTTGACTTCTAAGTATTGAAGATTTTTTAATAGCTTAGTTTTTATCATAGTTCTATCATCCTGCAACTGTTATTAGATTCAAGGATGTTTTAGTGGAAAAAGACAGGAAATGGAGACTTTACTGAACACTCATTATATGCCTAGCACTGCACATATCGAAAATGTTAACCCATACAACAACAGAATGAGTTAAAGATTATCTCCTTTTTGCGGTAAGGAAAACAAAGCCCAGAGAGGTTTAGCAACTTGTCTAAAGTCATACAGCTCATAAGTGGTGGAAATTAGAGCCTTTTTAACTTTACACTATGAAGAATTTCAAAAATACATGAAAATGGAAAAAAATACTAAAATGAATGACCATATTTTCAACAATGGTTAACATTTTGCTATTGCTTCATCTTCCTGAATATTTTTGCTGCAACATTTCAAATTACATTACAAACATCATGCAATTTCACTCAGAAATATTACAGCGTATGCCTAAAACATTCTTCTACATATCCTATTCCACTATTGCATCCAACAAAAAATAACAATTCCCTAACATTATCTAATATCCAGTACTGATTCAAATTCCTGAGTAGTTCCCCAAATGTCTCCTATAGTTTTTATTTTCCAAACCAGAATCCAATCAATGATCATTAATTGCATTTGGTTTTTTTGTCTCCAAATCTCTTTTAATGTAACCAATCCATTCACACTTTTTTTCCCATGACACTGACCTTTTGAAAAGACCAGAAGTGCTATCTTACGGTGTTCTCATATTCTAGATCTGTCTGATGGCATTGCATGGTGTTAACTTATTTCTCTTGATTTTGTGATTCCTATTAAGTGGACATTAGATCTTAAGATTCGGGTTAAATGGTTTTGGCTGAGAATGTTTCACAAAAGGTGTTGTGTACTTCATAGTCTTCACATGCCAAATATGTTAATTGTCTTATTTCTATTATATACTATTGATTAATAACATTATTATATTAGACTATTAATTTATTTAGCCAACCTGTCTTTCTTCAAAAATCCATTTAATCCCATCTTACCATATAAAAATTAACTTTAGGTTAACTTATTTTGATTAGCATAATTTATGATTGAATAGAATCTCAGTTTGTGAGTTTTAACTATTTTTTCATTATCGAGGGACATACAATTCAGAATGTGGATCACAGTATTTTAGAAGCTTACAACTTAGTTCTGACAGCAGCTAAAAATTCATTATCAAGTCATATTGTAAATCTGTGTTATGTTATACAATTTCTAAAACTTTAAATTCAACTTCATGTTTTCAAATGCTTATTCAACATATATTCTGACAGAGTTCTTCTTGGAAAAAATTAAAGTACCTTTTCTTTACAAAGTTATATTAATCACAGTTCCTCAAACCTCAAGTTCTGACCATCTTAATACATATTTAACTTAAAAATGAAATTTAGAATAAGTACATTTTCAAACCACTGTCATTGCTCTACTGACATATGCAAATCCATGTCAATTCCTGCAGTGATTTAGCAGCTTCAAAAAGACTTCACTTTAAAGTGAAGAGCAATAAATACATGAACACGTCAAAAATCACACATATCCTAAAAATATGTATATCTATTATATATCAATAAAAACAATGAAAAAAAGAGCACTAACAATTATTTTTAGACCACTGATACAGTTTTGGCTTGTTTAGAGTTTTAAAATTAGTCATAGATGCAAAATTTTATTATAATCATAATTTCTGAAAAGCATAAGTTGCAATGTACTTTCTCTGATTTCATTTAACAACCAAAAAAATTATTTCAAATAGACCTTTGTGCCTTTAATACCACAGCCATCCAGCAATGATAAATATTTTATTATTTTTTTAGCCTGGGCTTTTAAAAAAGTACTTAATATTCAGGCTTTAATTATCTTCAAAGATTTCCCAAAACATTACATATGGATATCTTACAAGCTCTTCCCAAATAATGTTTTTTAAAAGTCCATGATTCATTTTTCTTTAAGAATATTAAACAAAACATTCTCAAGTTAAAAATCTTAAAGAAAAAATTTCTTCTAAAATTCATAGCTTCACTAAGATCAATGTGGGGTTTTTTCTCCTGTGAAAAATAAAGTCAAATACTTTTATGTCTGTACTAATGACTCCTACAAGAGTTGGAAAGGTTCTCTGAAAGGAGGTAGACAATCAAGAGAGCAAAATCTGATTACTATAGATGGTATTTCAATATTTAGTATCTTTAAAAAAAAAAAGTGTTCAAAGCCAAAACCAAGAAAATCACTCACAATTTGTTAAGGTGCCCCAATTTCTTTAAATTCCAAAGAAAAAATCAGCAAATGAGAGAATGTCTATAAATAAAAAGGTCAAAAGTCCATTCTATCAATGGCTATAGTTCAGAGATACTCTGAGGAGACCAGGGACTACACAGACATCCCTCTGCTTGACCTGTTGCTCTGGTGGTTGAAGGCTCTGCCTCCAACGCCAATGAAATCATAGGGGCAGGTGTGTTTGAGAAACGGAAAAAGGAAATAGCAGAGGTTTTTTTTTTTCTGGTTTTTTTTTTTTTTTTAAAGCACCATGAAAGCACAATCTAAAATAGGAAACATTTCCGATGTCCTACAAAACACTAAACTTATTTAGGAGTTGGGCGGCTGAATGCAGAGCCCATATCTTCAATAATAGTTTGAGCTGGAACAATAAATATTAACTAAGGGGATTTTAGAAACAGGTAAAATAAATTAAAAACTGAATTACATCCTTATATCAGGATTCTGCACAATAGTATAAAACACCAAGCAAGGAAATATAATAAGCTCTTTTGTTGTTGTTCAGGATGTCTGATGAGACAGAGAGCAAAAGCATCTATCTATAAATAATTCTTTTTTCTCTGCACCAAGTTGGGTCCAGTTACTTGATTTCCATGTAAAATACCAAGTCGTAATTACCAACTTTCCGGAGCTCAAAGGAAGATTCAAACTGGTGCCCAGCTGCCAGGAGGAGGACTGCATAATTAATTCCTGACTGTAGTGTTGGCTCCGATTCAAATGCCTTTTTGAACCTATGAAAAAAAATGTGCAAGTTAACTTTCTCAATCATGAAACCCTGGGTGTGCAATACCTTCTGTTTGCATAACTCCAATGCCTGAGCAAGTAAAAATATTCCACTGGCCTTCACCCCAGAGTCTGGTGTGCTATTAGGATTTAATGCTTAAGTGACTGCATATCCTTGCAGCTTTGTTGCATTCCCCCACCACTCAACTCATCCTCAACCTAGCAGCTCCAGCCTTTTAAAATCTTCTCTTCAACCATCTGCCAAAAATGTATGAATGTGAAAATGCAGTTACAAGGGCATTTACTACAAGATGAAAAATTACCCTAAATTTCCAAAAATATTACAAAGTGGAATATAGAACAACATTCCAAATGTTAGCCATCACTCCAAGTGTGTGTGTGTGTGTGTGTGTGTGTGTGTAAGCAATAAAACTTAAAATATGAGAACCCTACCCAATTTTAAAAAGCGCTTTTTAAAAACCCTTAAAAATATACAAAGCATTGAGGAGGATCAAATGGGTAACATACTGAAAGGATCAATGCCATAAGAGTGATATAGAAATAAAAAAAGAATGTCAATTACAGGGAGAATTTAAAAAAGCAGAGATTGTGCCTCTGCATACTAATACTGGCTCAAGGAGAATAAAACGCTTTTCTGAATATGCATGAAACGGAATATCAACCTTTGAGAACATTTCAACATTTGAAAGGACTTCAGTGAATATTCACTGTTTCAAGGTAAAACACTCCCTAGTATACATTTAACAGTTTCCTTACATGCATCACTAAACAGGCAACAATATGCAATATTATTTCATTTGGGATCATGAAGAAGAAGAAAATTAAAATAAATGCTTTAGACTATGAGAACCAGCCTGAGACAAACACATGAAAAATGAAATCTTTATTTACCTAATGAATGATCATTTGATGATACCGTAAAAAAAGTTATATAGGAAAAAATACATTATAATTCCAAGATAGAGACATTTCTATTTAAATTGTAACTGTGTAAATAAAAGACAGAAATAGTAAACATGGTGAAAGACACAATAGTGTATATTACAGTATAGTATAGGCACTATATATGTATAGTCTTGGCTTTTATATATACTTGAAAATGAAAAAATAAAAATATATACTAAAAAAAGGTAAAATAAGTTAAAGATCAAACAAGAAGAAAATGTACATTTTTATGAATATTGAGGACCATGTGCCCTTTTTGTAGAACAAGTACCTCTGTATGAAAAATCAAATCAGTATTAACCTTAACTAATTGGTTCCGATAGTTATGTACCTGTGAAATATGAAAAAAAAATTTCCAACTGCCTCACTGTAGGTGATTAAAAAGAATTTTTATCCTCCAAAAGTGTAGATTTCCCCATTCTAAAACGGAAAAAGTGTGTGTCCAGGCTGCAGAAAGTCCTATCAAATAGTCATAACTTATAAGCCTTAAACTCATATAAGTCTCCAAGATAAAGACCGTTTTTGTCTTTGTTCACAGGTGAGTAAGGAGCCCCAACAAAAAAGGGTTTAAGAGAAGAAAGAAGTTATACATTTTCCTTTCTACCAAGTCACATCAAGATAGGCAATATTTTTCAACAAATAAATTCTTCCATTTTCCCTGAAACCAAAGAACACAAAATACCTCTCTTAAAGATATAAAAAGGAACATGCAAAAAGCAAGACATGCCCAAATCAATCAACAAACACTGGTTGAGTATTTTCCATGGGCTGAAACCAACCCAAATGAATATTTGGGCTTACATATGTTTTTCTGTCATCATAAACAATACATATTTTTGTATTTTAAACCAAAATGTAAGTATTAATAAAATTAGTAATTCATATTTTTTCTAGGGCACACATCACTCCATGACAATTAGTTGAGTACTATATTGAGGAAAAAGTCTGAATATTTTCTGGTGATTAAAACAGCATGTATAAATAAATAAAATCCTGTCATATATCATTAATATACCTCTATAGGGAGTGGGAATTCTCCCACATTGTAAAAGTAAATAAGCACAGTAGTTTTTGGAAGAAATTTGCTAATATCAAAACTATAAAATTAAAAAAAAACTATGTGTATCTCTTGACACAACAATTATATAATACATTTACAAATTTATACCAAGAAAAAAACCATTAAATACCTAATCAGAAATTAGTTACAAAGGTATTTGCTATAAGATGAAAATTACTCTAAATTTCCAATAATAGTATAAAGTATAATATAGAATAAAATATGTTCCAAACATTGGAAAGCTATGTGGCCATTTATACTGTAGAAGAATATTAAATGTTGGGGGGAAAACTTGTGCTTCCAAGTAAGATGAAATAGTCTACTTGGGAGCCATTAGTCCTGCTTCATCAACTAAGGGGAAAAAAGAATACATATCAAAAACACATTTTTACAGACACTGCAATCTATGGAAGCAACAAAAATATCATTGAAATAAAACTCCAGAGAGGAAAATGCCCTTCTAAGATGAGCAGAATTGCTGTCTTCCATGGGGACTTTTGCTGATTCTGACGATAAGATTAGGCTTGCACTCAGCATAGGCAGAATGTTGCCTATTTGAAGCTTACCAGGGAAAAGAGAAACTAGTGGATTTCTTGATAATTGCATGGGTTGCCATCACAGAATGAAACTTAAAGAAGCCCCTAACATGTGGCCAGTTTTCTCCACAGGACATTTGTTGGATGCTGGTTGTACAGGAGACTGGGGTGGGGGAGGGGAGGGCTGGGATGACAGAAATCTCCTGAAGTCTAGCAGTGCTCAGGAGTGAAGTCTCACTAGGGAGAGGAGCCTGCAACAAGCATATGAAAGGTCTCCCCCTTAAGAAATTTATCAAATTTTGGAGCTAAATGATGTGGGAAAAGAGAGCTCAAAACTCCAAAGGGCAGATATGAAGTCTCCTGCAGTATTTGAGGGATAAGGAGACAGAGACCTGCCTGTCTCTATCAAAAATAGAAAAAATTAGCCTGGCATGGTGGCACACACCTGTAGTCCCAGCTACTCTCAGGAAGCTGAGGCAGGAAGATCGCTTGAGCCCAGGAGTTTGAGGCTGCAGTGAGCTATGATGACGCCACTGCACTATAGCCTGGGCAACAGGGCAAGACACTGTTTCAAAAAACAAACAAACAAAAACCCAAAACTCAGACCCAATCCAACTCAATTGCATTTGTGTTGGTAAACAGCTGCTTACCCTGTCCCTTTGTAGATAACAGAGGAAAGGAAGAAAATAAAATCATCTTTAGTCTCAATAATTCTTAAATACAAAATGTCTGGGATACAATAAAGAAGTATGAGACAGGCACAGAGCCAAGAAAATGTGACCAATAAATAAGAGTAACACAGACAGGAAAAGCTGACCTACAGATAATTCAGTTGTTGCCATGTGTAGATAAGGACATTAAGATAAGTATTACTAATATGGTAAAGAAAATAAAGAGAAAGATGAACAAAATGGATGAAAAGACAACTGCAACAGAGGTTTGGAATCTAAAAAACAAAAATCAAATAATCTAGAACATACAAAACCTGAAAATACAAATTCAACATATAGGCTTAAAAGTTGACTAGACAGAGCAGAAGATGTTTTGGTGAGTTAAAAAACATGTCAATAGAAGGTATCTAAACTGAAGAGAGAGAGGCAAAATAGGTGACAAAAAGCACAAGAGAGCATAAGAGACATTTAGGACATAATTAAATGGTCTAACCTATGTATTATTGTAACCCCAGAAAAAGAAGAATGAGAATATAAATGCAAAAAATATTTGAAAATATAATAATAAAAATATTCCAAAACTGATGAAAATATCAACCCACAGACTCAAGAAGCTCAGCAAACCCAAGCAGGTTAAAATAATCATAGGCTAAATCCTAAAACCAAAAACACAGAGGAAAATCTTTTAAAATTAGCCAGAGGAAAAAAAGATACATTTCTTTCAAAGGAGCAATAAAACTGATGGTTAACTTTGCAATACAAATATGGAAGACAGTGACATTTTTAGAGTAAAAAAAAAAAGGTATTAAAAAAGATGATTTTAGACAAGCAAAACTGGGAGAACTAGTTGCCAGCAGATCTACACTACCAAAATTACTAAAAATACTTCAGAGTAAAGGAAAACGATTTCAGTTGGAAAAACTGAACTGCAGAATGAAAGAGTATCAGAAAGAGTAAATATATGACTAGATATTAAATATATAATCTATTTTAAAACTATCGATTATTTAACCGTTCTAAGCTTTTCTTTCCTTGTTGAGGAAGCAGCAAAGTAAAAAAATGTAAGGTAGACTATAAAAGTCAAGGATGCAGATTATAATCTTCAGGGAACTGCACAAAAAATAATATAGTAAGTATTATTAATGTGCTAATATAGCAGAAAATGCAATACTAAATTAATAAAAAATAATGTAGGAATAGAGGACAAAAGGAACAAAAAACCATGAGAGAAATAGAAAATAAATAGCAGATGATTGATATAACCCCAACTATAGGTTACCAAATTAAATTTAAATTATCAGAACATTCCAAATAAAAGAGATTTTTCAAATTAAATTTAACAATAACAACAACAAAAAGACACATTTAAACTACACAAATTTTAAATACAGGTTGGGTATGCCTAATCTGAAAATCCAAAATCTGAAATGCTCCAAAATCCAAAACTTTTTAAGTGCCAACATGATGCTCAAAGGAAATGCTCATTGGAGCATTTCATATTTCAGAGTTTCAGATTAGGGATGCTCAACCAGTAAGTATTATATACTGCAAATATTCTGAAATCTCAAAAAATCCCAAATCTGGAACACTTCTGGTCCCAAGCATTTTGGATAAGAGAAATTCAACCTGTATAAAGATACAGGTAGGTTGAAAGTAAAATGATACATAAAGATGTAGCATCCAAATACT
The DNA here is from genome assembly GCA_963575035.1 of Avahi laniger. Lineage (NCBI taxonomy): Eukaryota > Metazoa > Chordata > Mammalia > Primates > Indriidae > Avahi > Avahi laniger. The sequence continues at coordinate 59,916 of CAUYSK010005471.1, read as the reverse complement.
AAACAAAAGAAATCTGTTATGATTATATATTAATATCAGACAAAACTGACTTTAAGACAAAAATTATTGTAAGTGATAACAAAGGACAATTCATAACAATAAAAAGGTAAATTTAACAAGAAAATCTGATAGTCCTAAATGTACCTATTAGCATGGCGTCCAAACAAATAAAGCAAAAATGGACAGAACTAAAAAAATAGAGAAATCCACAATCATAGCTAGAGATCTTAAAACACCTTCACAGTGACGATCAAACAGGCAGATGTAAATTATCAGTGAGAGTATGGAAGATATGAACAACCTGATGAACCAAGTTAATCTAACTGACTTATCTAGAACACTACACCCAACAACTGGGTGCCATATTCTGGGCCATAAAACACTTCTTAACAAATTTCAGAGGACTGAATGCAAAGTGTGTTCTCTCACCACAAGAGAACTAAACTAGAGAACAATAAAGAAAGACATGTTTGGAAATTTGGCAACCCACTTCTGAATAACCCAACTGTCAAAAAAGAAATCACACTAAAAATTAGAAGGTACTTGAACTGAACAATATTAAAAGTTCGATATATCATATTTCTGCAGTGCAGAACAAATTATACCTTTAAATGCTTATATTGGAAAAGGAGCAAGGTTGAAAAATCAATGTCCTAAGTTTCCATTTAGAAAAAGAATAGCAAATTATCCCCCAGGTGAGTATAATAAAGAAAAGAGCAGAAATCAATGAAATAGACAGTTAGTTATGCCACTGTAATGATTTCACTCCTAAATGTGACATTTTTATCACATGCATAAATAAATACATAAACATTGAAAAAAAATTTAAAAATTTAAAAGGAAATCAATGAAATAGAAAGCAGATTTGCAATAAAGAAAATCGGTAGTGTCAAAAGTTGGTTCTTTGCAAACATTAATAAAATCGATAAACTCCTGGCTGGACCGCTCATTAGAAACAGAGAGAGAGAAGGAAAGAGAATAAAAATTACTGCTATGCTCTCATAAACAAAAAGGGAAACATCAGCACAGATCCTACCAACATTAAAAACAAAGTAGGCCGGGCACGGTGGCTCACGCCTGTAATCCTAGCTCTCTGGGAGGTCGAGGCAGGCTGATTCTTTGAGCTCAGGAGTTCGAGACCAGCCTGAGCAAGAGCGAGACCCCGTCTCTGCCAAAAATAGAAAGAAATTAATTGGAAAGCTAAAAATATATAGAAAAAATTAGCCGGGCATGGTGGTGCATGCCTGTAGTCCCAGCTACTCGGGAGGCTGAGGCAGGAGGATCGCTTGAGCCCAGGAGTCTGAGGTTGCTGTGAGCTAGGCTGACGCCACGGCACTCACTCTAGCCAGGGCAACGAAGTGAGACTCTGTCTCAAAAAAAAAAAAAAGGAAAAGGATAAAGGATATTTGGAACAAATTTATGCCAGTAAATATGACATAACTTGGATGGAATGAAAAAATTTCGTGAAAATCACACATTGGCATGACACAAGAAAAAAAAATAGAAACTCTGAATTGCTCTATATTTGTTACAGAATTTATAACATCCAAAATTACTCTTTTTATCATATCTCCCCCAACAGAATATAAGCTCCATGACAGCAGAGGCCCTATCAGTCTTGCTGACCAATGAATCTCCAGTACTTGAATCAGAATGCCTGACACATTGCAGGTGATTATAAAATACGTGTGGAATGAAGAAAGAATGCATCTATTTTCTACCAAGAATCAGACTGAGATAAGTGATAAATATAGCAGTTCACACAAGATACAAATAATCTACTAACTTCCTTCAGTGATCAAAACCCTGATGCTGATAAAAACCACATGATCAGAAACTATTAATATATTCTTGAACCACCATTAAATCAGTGAATTGCATATCCCATTCACTGTGTTACATTTTTAATGTCACTGGAGGTCACTACTTCAATAAGAATACTGACAAAGTTATTTATATAGCTTTTATTTTGTCTACATAGGGTCTGACATGAAAAATTCCTTTAATTTATTGCTAGGGAGAGTTTACACTTCCTCTGAAGTAGTGGTATATGACTTTTTCATTCTATTACTAAAAAGCTCATTGGCTTAAAGCTCAGTCATAGCAAGCATGTTGATTCTTATTATTGCCATATTTATATTCTCTAGTTCCTTGGTGTTAATTTTCCAAGCATGTTTTTATTGTTTTGTGGCTTTTAAGACTCAAACTTGATAAAAATACATGTGAATGTTAAAATAATGAAATTATCCACTTTAGCTGAAGACCATGCCTCAGTCATTTTAGTTTAAGTGTACCACAGTATCACACTACTCGCAAATTCCAGTGGCTTCTGGCTCCTGTCCGTGCCACGTGTCTGTGTCATAAACTCTGTGTCATGGTTCAGCTCTGCTCCACATTGTCTTCCTTCTGGAATCCAGCCTGAAGGAGCAGCCTTCTCATAGAAATGGCCAAGAAAAAACTATATATGGTACAATCACAGAATTGCTCTCAAAGCTTCTCTTTAGAATGCATATCAATCAAGACACACAACCAAGCCGGTGTCATGGGGTGGGAACACATAATCTTCCTTCAGATGAGGACAGTGTGTTTCTAACAGTAATACAGTATAGCACAGATGATATTCCTTACCAAAGAAAGCTCTGATTAACATCAAATGGTAAAAGAAACAATCAATAGTAGCTGCCTCTGATTACTGAGCACCTACCAGGTACAAGGCATTGAACCAGACATTTCAGTCATAATATTTCTTTCTAATTCTGACTACCTTTTAAAGAAGGAGGAATTCTTATCAATAAGGAAACTGAAGCCCAGGAATATTAAGTCATGCAGTGTAGAAGTAAGTGGTCAAGCAGGAACTCGACCCAGTTCTACTGGATTCCAAAGCCTGAGCCCTCTTCCCTGTATCACGCTGTCTGCCCTTTGGTTTGTGTTAAAAAAGTTTTTTTTAGTTCTTTTTACTTTCTGGGTTTTTTGTTTTTATTTTATTTTTTTTAGAAAAAGGGAGTTGAGTGAAACAGTAAAAATAAAAATGAGAAATAAAAGCCAAGGGAACTGCTTTTGTATTAAGGATAAAGTTTGTATTCCAAATACAACAGAAACAAATACTGATATATTCAAAGAAACAACGGTGTTTTTCACAAAATAAATTTGATGAGTCTCATTAGACAAAAGACTAATATTTCATAAAGACTTATGTGGCAATACTGCTGAAAGATGCCCATAAAAATGTGCCAAAGAAGAGTTTTATGTTGTTGAAAACATCACTGTTTAACTAGCAAAGAGGATAAATAAACGTGAACACTATATTAAATCTATACCTAAAGAAACCTATAAACAATGATTAATAGTGACACTATCTATAAAGATAGAGAAATAAAATAATTAGATATGAGTGAAGCTGTATTAGAGAAGACTTCAGGAGGAAACAAATCTTAGGGAGGGAACTAGACATTTATATCTTAAGAGAATTATTAATGGCTATATTTGAGTTACAGTATGAAGTTATTTCCATTCCTGTTGATTTTTATTCTATGTTAGCACTAAATATTTGTTCAAAGAGAGTAAATAACTTTCATTCTTCAAGTCAATATTACATTTAAAAGATGCAAACATCATTTTCAAACTTTCAAGGCAATAGATTTTTTTTCAAGGATTGCCTTATTAGTAGCATTGCATTTGTCACCTGATTGCAAACTAGCTTAAATGCAGTTAAATCCTTGATTACAAAGTGAGTGATGAAGTCTTAATAATAAAGATTTTGTTCACTTTTTGTGTCTGTATTGAGACATTCAACAAAAGTCAAGAATAAAGGAAATATTCTCTTGAATTATTCTCAGCTGAAGAGCATCTACTTTCCAACAAAGAAAAAAGCTGAGCTCAAGTCAAGTTCTCTTTTTCCTTGTTTTTGATATAACAGCTGTGATTCTTTCTGTGAGACACATAGGTAATTAAACTAGAAGCCCATGGTGTTTTACATCTCTAGGGATATTTCTGAAATTATCTCTCATAAAATAACTCAGAGGCAAACCAAGATGGCATGTGAAGAAAACTACTGCTGAATCCCCCTGTTGCTTTAATCTGCAGGTTGAGGGATAACCTGCTCTCCAATTCAAACTATTTATTTGTATACGTTCCTTATTGAAATAGAAAACTCAGGAAGAAAAAAACAGAAGAACCTCAAATTCTTAACTATGTTTTTCCAATCCTTTTATTACGCATATACTCCCCCGTGCGCCAGCCCCCCCGCAAAGAATCATGCTATTTTTATAATCTGCTGTTTAATTTAACAAGATATCATGATGCATGTTACTATTAAACATTTTTCAAAACCACAGTTTTCTTCAGGGTATATACTCAGAATACTTGCAAGTACGCTCTGAAAGAGATATTTGTGCACCAACCTTCAAAGGAACATTATGTACAACAGCCAAAAGGTGGAAACAACCCAAATGTCTATCAATAGATGAATGGATAAACAAAATGTGGTATATGTACACAACGAAGTATTATTCAGCCTTACAAAAGAAGGAATTCTGACACATGCTACAACATGGATGAAGCTTAAGGACATATGCTTAGTGAAATAAGCTAACACACACACATACACAAATACGCACACAAACCAAATACTGGGTACCAGTAACATGAGATACCCAGAGTAGTCAAATTCATAGAAATTCATAAAAAGACAGAAAGTAGAATGGTGGTTGCCAGGGGCTGGAGGAAGGAGGGAATGGAAAGCTGTTTAATGCGTAGAGAGTTTCAGCTTTGCAAAATGAAAAAAGTTCTGTGGATGGATGGTGGTGATGGTTGCACAATGTGAATGTACTTAATGTCATTGAACTGTACACTTAAAATGGTTAAAATGGTAAATTTTATGTTATATATAGTTTCTCACCAAAAATCTCCCCACAATTTTGAATGGATGATATTCCATCATATGAGGATGCTATACTTTTATTTAACAATTTGTCTATTTTGAGACATTTAGGCTTTTTCCAATTTTTTGTTACCAAAAAATGTTAATTCAGTGGAGTGAACGTTCTTGTAAACCCATCTTTGTTTCTATATCTGCTATTTTTTAAGGATAGTTTCCCAATGACAGAACTGGATCAAAAAACATGAATTATTTCAAAGTTCTTGATGCATAATGCCAAATAGCTTTCCAGAAAGGTGTTACCAATTCACATTTCCAAAAGCAGTATAGGAGAGTGACTTCTACAGTGCACTCATGCCAAAACAAGGTATTCTTGTCTCTTTTCATCTTTGCCAATTGATTGCAACAAAAGAAGAATAGCTCAGGATTTTAACTTGCTCTAATTTGATTCCTCCTGAAGGTGAAGAGTTTTCATATGTTTATGACCAGTCTACACTTATCCTTCCCATAACTTCCCCACTTCTTTCCAATTAAAACACAAACCCGGTCGGGCGCGGTGTCTCACGTCTGTAATCCTAGCTCTCTGGGAGGCTGAGGCGGGCGGATTGTTTGAGCTCAGGAGTTCGAGACCAGCCTGAGCAAGAGTGAGACCCTGTCTTTACTAAAATTAGAAAGAAATTAATTGGACAACTAAAAATATGTAGAAAAAATTAGCTGGGCATTGTGGCGCATGCTTGTGGTCCCAGCTACTCGGGAGGCTAAGGCAGGAGGATCGCTTGAGCCCAGGAGTCTGAGGTTGCTGTGAGCTAGGCTGACGCCACGGCACTCACTCTAGCCCGGGCAACAAAGTGAGACTCTGTATAAAAAAAAAAAAAAAAAAAAAAAGAATGACTCTTAACGTTTCTAAATGGTTGAGAGAAATCAGAAGGAGAATATTGTGTGACATATGTAATCACATGGAATTTCAGTGTCCGTAAATAACATTTTATTGGAGCTTATTGGCCCATCTGTTCGCTTATGGTGGAATATGTTTGCTGCCTCCCACATCATAGAATGGCCACGGTTGTCAGCACTCTCCAGGGAAGGGGACTGGTCTGTTCAGGATGGGAGGGTGAGAGGACATCAAGCCACTCTGAACTGGGTTTGGGAAGGATTTTTTTCCCAGACGTGAATGTCCCTCCTTTGTCCTTCTACTGGGTTGCCTCCCGGTCTCTCCACGCAGACGTAGCCTCAGCAGCCCTTTCTACTCCAAAACTGCATGATTCTGCCTGCCCTCCACAGCTGATTGGTTTAGGGATAGACACCTGACCTAGTCTGGGCCAATCAGATTTTCTTCCCTGGGAATTTAGAATGTTGAACTGGGTCTTGCAGGGAAGGATTGGATAGTCTTAGGAGCCATGTTTTCTGGCTCAAAGAAGGTCCAGAAATTTCTACTGATGATATTCCCAGAGGAGGTTCATTTCCCAGGAATTTCTGCATTTCCCAAGAATTGAACATTCTTCAGATTCCTTCTCTATCTGCTCATTATTTTAATAAATTTACCTCTTTTCCCCCTGCCAGCTGCTCTTCTTTTCCCCCAGAGCTCAGTTTAGAATTGTTTTGTCCTTTGCAAACCAAACAAACCTAAACAACCCAGCCTCTAGCCCAGATCTCCTACACGTCATTTATGTACCGGATCAGTTCTTCAAATCATTTCTTCTCACAAAGGGACATTACAAAACATTCAGAGCTAAGAAAATGAAGACAACGACCCTCTAAGTAAATTAGAAAGATCTAAGCAAAATATGACTGAGGTCTGATGTTTAAATATAAAAAATAGTACAAACCAATTTCAGAGTCAATTTCATTAAAGGTATCCTTAAACCCAAGTTTCGTTGGAAAAGTTTTTGCACCTACTTGTGGCTTGGTTTTTTCATCATCGTTGAGTGAGGATATGATGTGACCTTCTGGGACTAATCTCAATATTGAGGCAAAATTGTTAAGAAGCTATAGAAACAAAAAGGGGGTCACACAAGGGAACAATAAAACACAGTGAAGAAAAGAGCAAAGGCCATCACAGTCAGCCAGATTTGCATTCAAATCCTAGCTCTATCACTCAGTAGTTGTGTGATCTCGGGCCGGTTGCTTAACCTCTCTGAGCCTCACTTTTACTATTCAGTTAATAGAGCGAATATTAGTCTCTGTGTTGTAAAGTTGTTGTGAGGATTAATTAGCACAGTGCCGGGAACATACTGAGCCCTCAATAAATGGTAGCTACTGTTAGCAATTTTATGATAGGCCATCCAGGGAAAGGTCAATGATTTTTCAGGATGGAGACGTCCCTTTAACCCCATTTCTCACCTTTTAAATAATCCTACATTAGCCAGGTCCGGTGGCCTGTGCCTGTAGTCCCAGCTACTTGGGAGGCTGAGGCAGGAGGATCGCTAGAGCCCTAGAGTTCGAGGCTGCAGTGAGCTCCAGGCCACATGGGGCTGTTGACCCCTCAAATGTGGCTGGTCGGAACTGAGACCTAAGTGTAACATACAAACCAGATTTCAAAGATGTAAAAAAAAAAACTCTGTGAAATATTTCATTAATAATTGATATACTGATTACACGTTAACGTATTAGTTCTCGATGATACTGGGTTAAAGTACATTACTGTAACTAATTTTGCCTGTTTCTTTTTACTTTTTGAATGTGGCACTAGACGATTTACAGTTGCGTCTGTGGCTTGCGGGGTATTTCTAGTGGTCACCGCTGCTCTGGAGGCCTGCGTGTGCCAGTCCGCGTGCTCCGCGAGAGGCAGTCGAGTGGAAGCAGAGGAGAAGCTGACGAGGGTGCAGGCGGGAGACACGCTGCTCTGGGCTTGGTCTCCGCAGCCGCACGCGGGCTCCGAGCGTTCACGCCCTGCCCGGAGCATCGGGTGCTGGAAGCCGCACGTCGGGGGGAAGAGGGCGTGCACCGATCTGGAGCAACGTGCGAGTGGCTGATCTCTGTTTCCTCCTCTGTAAAGTGGAAATCACGATCACTCCCGCCTCCTGGAGTCATCTGAGAGATTAAGTTAAATAAATGAATGAATGCAAAATGCCTGTCCCACAGTTGGTGCGTAACATAGGACTGTGATTTCCAACCAAGGACAATGTCGCTCCCTTAGGATATGTGGCAACACCCGGAGACATTTGGGGGTGTCACAGCTGGCCGGCGGTAGGGGGTTGTTACCGTCATCTGGTGGGCAGAGGCCAAAGAAGCTGCTAAAATCCTCCAGTGGACGTCGCAGACCCCACAGCAAAGAATTGTCCAGGAGCGTCCAGGCTGAGGAGCACGGATCGAGCAGGAAGCAACGGCTATTAGCGTTGGAAATATTACTAACGTCTGCGAGGACTAACTAGTTAAAAGTCCAAGCACGGGAGGGTAGACTCCGCGAAGGCAGGGATTTTGTCCGTGTGGATCACGGCTGTTTCCCCAGTGCCAAGAACAGTGCCTGGCACACAGTAGGTGCCCAGGATATGTTTGTCCAATGAAGGACGAACCAACAAAACGGCAGGGCTACTTGTTGTCAAAGCTAGAAAGAACATCAGAAGTGAACGCTCCAGTCTGCTCCCTTATGAACACATGGAATGTGTGCCGATAGCCATGTGACGTGCCTCTGTGCCAGGCGCTGGAGGGACAACAGTGAGGACAGGGCGTGGAAGGCAGAGTTCAGGCTTGGGGATAAATCTGATGAGTGAACAAGCAATTGGTGTCCCCTTCATAGCATCTTGCTGGAATTCTTTGAGTGACGGGGAGCTCATTCCCTCACAAGGCAGCCCACTCCGTGATTCCGACAAGAATATTCTTTTTACCAGAGATGCCCACCACCAGAGGCTGGGGTGCGGTCACCTGAGCTCAGAGCCTTTCTCTTGTCACCCTGAGCCCCAGTCTGCACCCCAGGCACCAGGCCCAGGCCTGGCAGCCCAGCCAGCTGCCGGCTCCCTTCTCGTCGCGGTTTGACAAGCCAGGACGGCTGAGTCACGGGCTCAGCTTCCCCCAACCCACGTGGGGCCTGGGTCTGCGCCAGGGGCATGAGCGCTCTGCCAGGGTGCCCGCAAGTCAGACCAAAAAGAGCCCAGGAGGCTCACTGAGGATTAGACCTAAGAATGTTCTGGAATCCCGTGCTCCAGCCTGGAGCTCCCGGAGGAGCAGAAAGCAGCAGACGGGCTTGTTACACTGCCAGTGAGGAAACCAGGGCACCCAATGTGTGTGTGCACCTGTCCTGCCGAAGAATAGTCATAGAATAATTGCTACTGCTATGTATTGTATTATCGTGGTTAATTATTAAAGCCTGTCTGCTCCAGCCGGACAGCTCTGTCTGCATTGTTCACTGCTATATCCTCAATGCCTAGAACGGTACCTGGCACATAGTAGGTGCTCAGTGAGTTCTTTTGTTGAATAAATGCAGCGACAAAAACAATTACAGCTACTTCTGTTTGTTAAACATCATACAAGGAATTACCTATTTATTTTCGTGAGTTTTTTTATTTGTCTGTCTCCACCCCCAGGGCACAACCAACTGATTCTATTTTGGCCGCCATCCTGTCCCCAGCCCTGTGACCCACGCATAGTAGGTGCTCAGTAAATACTGAATAAAAAGGCATCATGATCTCATTTGCCTTCACACCGCCCAGGCAGGATGGCAGCGCTCACCGGCGTGTGTTAGAGATGACACATTGAGACCCGGGGGAGTGAAATGACTTCTGAAGGTCATGCAGTTGGTGAGACACAGACCAGGATTTGAACCCAGGTCCGTGTGCTCGCAGAGCCCGTGTACACTGTTCACGGCTAGGCCCGCTCTCCCGCAGCAAGGAGAGAGAACAGGATTGGGGGCCTCTGGGAAGGGCTATGGGGCAGAGTGGGGGCCCCTTTGGCACTTCCCAATCCCACCCTGTGAGTCTCAGTCACAAAGCCTTTTCCATGTGGCATCCCATTTGGTGTTCATGCACCCACAGCAAAGCTCAGAGTAGTATAGTAACTTGCTCACAGTCACACAGCGAGTTGGGCACGGGTTTTCTGACTTCATGACCAGTGCTTTTTCTCCTAAACCCCAATCTGTGGCTCAAACCTGAAGCCCTAATATAAGCATGGACACCTGTGGGGCAGGAGAGAAGACTTGTGTTTCAGGGGTGGACTTTATTTTCCCAGCGACCTGGCCTAGGACACCTAGTGACAAATACAAATTCCATGCTTTGCTGGGTGGCTTTAAGAACTGACTTCCTCTCTCTGAACCTCAATTTCCTTATCTAAAAATTGAGGATAATATTACCTACTGCACAAGGGGTGGCGAAAAGCCCTGACTTGGTGTATCTCTGGTTTTCCTGCTGTGAGACATTGGGGAAGAAGCTTAACTTCTCTGAGTCTCGCTTTCTTCGTCTGCAAAGTTGGGTTCATAAATACCCACCTCTTGGGGCAAGTGAGATTTAAGAGGGGACAGTGTGGGCACCGTGCAGGCCCTGGCACGTAGTAAGTGTTCAATAAAAGATGGTTTCTGGGATCCCTTGTGACCACGGCAGGTGGCCGTCCTCAGGATCCAGCGGGCACGGCCACTGCAGACCCAGCCAACCGGGGGAAACCTGAGCCACCCTCCTCCCGGCAGACGCTGCCACCGCTGAAATGAAAGGAAGGTCAGAGCGGAGGGAAGTGAGGGCCACGCGATGGAGCCGGCCAGCAGGACGGGAGGGGAGGGGTGGCCGGCGGCTGCCTGACCACCCTCGGCTCTCCCGGGGAGGCCCCAACCGGCCCGGCCTGGGTGCGGCCGCCTGTCTGGGGTCTCGGCCTCCCTGCCCTGCAGAGCCGCCTCCCAGCCTGCCCCTGGGGAGGGGCCACCTGGTGTCAATTAAACCCCAGCCGCTCTCCGCACCACGCCGGGCGGCTGATTAGCGCCGCTGCCCTCTCCGGATGGGAAGCCCTGTCTGAGCGGGGGCGACCACCACCATGCCAGGGCGAGGCCTCTGCCAGCCGGTGAGTACCAGGCGGGGGCTCAGCTCCCCGGGCAGGAGGGCCTGGCGTGCCCAGGCTGGGCACGGCGGGGTGGGGGGCTCGGCCTGTGGTTCGTGCTCCTGGGAAGTCACGGGGCCTCGCAGCATCCATGGCCCCCTCACCTTACCTGTAGGGTACCCTGGGGACCCCAAGCCAGGCCAGCGTCCTTCCCCTCGGGTCATGCCTTGGCAGGGGACACCCCCAGACAGCGTCAAAGGGACGTGATGGGGGAATGAGGGACCAGTCGGCACAGATGAGGCTTTAGGGTCTGGCCTCTCCCCTGCTCACCCCCAGTGGAGCTGGTTCTCTGTGCCGGCCCGTCTGGGCATCTAAGGCCACGTTCCTTCCACCTGCCAGCCCAGAGCCCGTGCGGTGGGTGGCACACCTGGCCAGCGGCGTGAGACCCCTGCAGGAAGCAGGCTCGGAGAGGCCGCAGCACTGAAGGCCAGGGCTCCGGGGAAGGCAGGGCTCAGAGCGCCACATGTCCTGGAGCATGGCCGGGAGCCGAGGAGGGCCCTGGCCAGGACCCACAGATGCTCCTGGGGACACGGGTCCAGCCTGCAGACTGGGCAACTCTGCAAAATCCGAGCCACCTCCTGGCTCCCAGTGGGGAGCTGATTCCAGCAGGGACAGAGGAGGGGGTGGCTGCCTGCCATGGGCCACGGGGGTCCCAGAGAGGGACAGCTCACCAGTGCCTGCAGGCAGCGAGGTCACACATGACTGGCCCTGGGCCTGCACCGGCTGCAGACGCTGAGCCTGAGCTCGCGGTTGGTGGAGGTTCTGTTATCCGCGAAAGGGCGCCCCGTGGTGACAGGCAGTGTTGTCACTTGGTGGTAACCCCTGGGGTCTGTGGCCACTGCCTGCTTGGGGCAGAGGCAAAGCGTGTTTGAGACAGGACGGTGGGGCCTGGGAAGGTGGAGCACGGCTGGGCACGTGTCTCCACGCACGTGCCACCCGGGGGGCAAGTGCCCTGTGCGTCCCTGGAGCCTTTACCGGACGGTGGCTGCTACACACAGGCTGGGAGGAAGGATGGGTCCGAGCAGAGCGCCCCGTGTCCAGCAGGGAGGGCATAGCTGCATGTCCCACTGTGTGTGTGTGTGTGTGTGTGTGTGTGCGCGTGTGCGTGTGCATGTGCGTGTATGGTTCCAGCTGATGCCAACACCATGCCGATGAGGGTTCCTTAGCAGCGTCACCGGCTCTTTGAAGACTGCTTTTGTCAGCTCCGTCATCTGGGTCGAGGGCAGGGGTGAGCGTTTCCCAAGAACAGCGCCCCACGAGTTTCCTGGAAAGCCAGTTGGACGATCTTCCACTCAGGTGCCTTGGGGAGCTTAACTCGCTCTGTCTCCCAGACCCTGCTCCCACTGGGCTCCAGGGCTCCCCTGCTTTCTGGGAAACACTGGGTGTATTACTAGTTCATTTCCTCTGTAAATATCATCAGGGGCCTCCTTCATGACAAGACCAGGGCCCAACATGGAGGGTATGATAGCAAACCGAGAATTCATTCATTTGTTCAAAAAAAGGCATCAAGAAACATCTGCTCTAGGCACTGAAATTTCATGGTGGATCTCAAATCGTTCGTTCCTGTGTTCCTCCCTTCACCCCACAACGGGTCTAAGCATCCACTGCAAGCAAGCCCTGTACGAGCCGCCGCAGATACACCAGCGGGCCTGGGATACGAGAAACCATCGTGGTTTCCAATTTTCCCGGCCCTCTGTGCGCAGGAAGCCTGGATCTGGTACAAACCCAGACGCTTAAGAAGCAGAGGGACATTGGGGTCTCTTCTCTGGTCCCTTTGAGCGAGGGATGAGACCCCCGCTTGGCAGGACCACTGAGAACGTCTCCAGTGTCCACCCGGAATTAGTGGCTTTCAGTGCCTGGTGGTTATGACCCTAATATACCCCCCAGGTCTCTGGAAAATCCCACACCACAAGAACAAGATGAGCTTCCCAGAGAGTTTCACTTCCTTTTTCCGAGGGAAAGTATGATAATTTTGATAATTAATCACTAAGCATGCCCAAGGCACTTGCTTGGGTAATTAATAAATACTAGAAGGTACCACTTCTGATTTGCTACGAGCCAGGCACTGTGTTTGGAACCCGAGATGGTTCCGCTTATTAAATTTTTGCCCAAACCTCAGAGGGTAGCTCTGTTACTTTCCCATTTCACAGCTACAGACACTGAGGCGGGAGGGGCGAAATAACTTGCCCAAGGCCTGGGTGACTCCAAAGCCCTTGATTTAACCGCTAGGCTAAGGCCCTCGAGGAGACCCAGTCTACACAGGACATATGTCATTGTCTACACCCGAGATTTGGAGGGGGCAGCGCAAGGGAGGGCGAGTGCCTCTCCAGGGAGAGCGGGGCACAGGCGGAAAACGTGGGACATCAGAGGGCTTCTCCGCCTTTTGTCAAAACAGAATCTTGTGGAACTCGATCAAGCAGAGCCGTTCTGGGTGAAGCCGGGGTGGAGATCGCTTGTCCTCGGGTGAACCCCTGAGGAGTGAGGGCAGCTGACTCAGCACTTGGGTGCAAGTCAAAGCCAGCCAGGAAGGTGAGGACACCTGGCAGGTGACGACTGAGTGGCCTTGAAGGTTCGGAGGAGACCTGGACAGGAATTGAGAAATGCAGGCGTCTGAGTAGGGAGAGGATGAGGCATTCATACATTCACTCATTCATTCATTCAGCAGATATTCACTGCACCCCCGCTATGTGCCAGGCACTGGTCTAGGCCCCCGTGTTAGAGCGGGGAAGGCAGGAAACAAAAGGGGGCGGGCCTTCTGTGTGCCCGTGTGGGCCGTCATTGGCTCAGGCTGTTCCCTGTTGCAGGTGGGGGGCTGGTCAGCATCTCCCACACAAGCCAGCTTCCCGACCTAAGGCAATTCCCCCCGGGGCATGGGTGCCCTGACCTGGCAGGGGCACCAATGTCATTGGCCACACTGCCCCTGATCCGTCCTGGCCAGCAGGTGAGACAGGCAAGTGCACAGATAAGGACGGCACGGAAGGTGTGTCCTTCGCTCCACAAATGTTCTCTGGTCACCAGTCGTGCCTGGCTCTGAGGCTATGCACATGCTTAAGACCCAAACTACCTCTATGCTCGGGGAGTTCAAAGTTCATGATGGGGTCATGAAAGGACAAGGACAAAGGGGAAAAAAAGAGGGACATCGCTGCGGGGGTGGAAAGGTGAGAGCATTGAGGCATCTGTTGGAATTTCGACGAGGTCACTGGTGGTCCAGGAAGAGCAGTGTCTAGGTGTTCCCGGGGCAGAGGCCTCTGCTGTCCGCCAGGGCTCAGCTGGGAAGGGAAGGGGGTGGGCGGGACCCTGGAGAGTGGCTGCGGGAGTGCGGTGGGGGTGTGCGGATGCGTGTGTGTGCGTGTGTGTGTTTGTGTAACTGTGCCTGTGAGTGTGCGCATACGAGCAGCGATGTACGTTCACCGCATTCGGATTCTTAGAGCCGGGAGCGTTTGAAACTCATTCAGTCCAACCTTCCCCACCCCACCCACTCAGCGCTCACGTGTGCATCCTACGGCTCGCATCTTGCCACTCATTATTCCCTGGGACCCTCGCGGCAGCCCTAGAAGATGCTTTATCCCATAGACAGACGTGGAAACTGAGGCCCGCGGGCTCGGAGGGAGGGAGTGGCTGTACCTCCGAGCCGCAGGAACTGGTCTTTGGCCAGGTACCAGCTGCAACTGCTCATTTCTCTATTTCTCCTAACTCAAGTGCTTATGCCTGTTCAAAGCGCACTTGCATTTGTCGTATTATTTCTTTTCTCTTTGGATTCTGTTACTTTCCAGTATTCTTTTTTAATCCTGTTCCTCCCCTGGGTTCTGCTTTCCTGCCAGTTCATTAGGAATAAATGAGACTGTAACTTTAACACGACCCCTGCCTCCCTCTGCCAAATGCCTTTAAAAATCACTCTTCGATTAAGAGGAACATGCTCATAAAAATGTTTAGGTCAAAGCAGAGTTCATCATTCAAGAAAATACAGTTAGGAAAAAAAAGGGGTTTGCAAGACTCACCATGATTCCTTCAGAACAATGAATTATAAGGAGACATTTAATGCTTACAAAGAAAAACAAAAGATCTCAAATAAAAACCACATATTTTCATGCAGTCAAACCCCAAAGCAGAGAAAACAAATTCAGTCTTAGGGAAGCTGGCAGGGCTGTTGGCCAACAATTCCCACGGATTTGTGAAGCAAAGTGCGTTCTTCTGCCCACTTCGTGCCTACGTCCAGAGCTTGTGCCCCAAAACAATCTTCCTGTTCATCATGGGCATTGCTGCACATTTAGTTAGTCCCCTGGGTGCCCACAGGAATGTATGATAAGTGGTCACTGTATGAAATTCTGATCCCACCAAGCAAATATCTCTCAGGCACTGACTCATTTCCGACAAGAAAGTTAGGTATAGATAGTCTTGAGCCTTTGAGGAACTCCTGTGGCCCTAAAATCTGTGGTCTTTAGAGCATCTGAAAGATTTAGGCCACTCCTTCCCACCCCTCCAACACACACCACACGCAAATCATCTACACATCCATGCACCTATCCATGCATCCATCCATCCATTCGTGCATTCATCTATCCATTCATGCATCCATACATGCATCCATCCATCCACCCATGCATCCATTCATGCATCCATCCATCCACCCATGCATCCATTCATGCATCCATCCATCCATCATTCATGCATCCATCCATCCACTCATGCATCCATGCATCCACCCATGCATCCATTCATGCATCCATCATTCATGCATCCATCCATGCATCCATGCATCCATCCATCCACCCATTCATCCATCCATTCATGTATACATTTATGCATCCATCCATCATTCATGCATCCATCTATTCATGCATCCATCCATCCATCCATCCATGCACCCATTCATCCATCCATTCATGTATACATTTATGCATCCATCCATCATTCATGCATCCATCTATTCATGCATCCATCCATCCATCCATCCATGCACCCATTTATCCACCCATCCATCCACCTAGTCATTCATCTGTCTATCCATCCAACTGTTCATCTACTTATCCATCCATTTATCAATCATTTATCAATCATCACTCATCCATCCATCCATTCATTTATCCATTTGATCCATTTATCAATTCATCTGTCCATCCATCAATCCATCCATCTGTGCTTGGGGTCCCCAAAATGACCCCCAAGTTTGACGATTCTCTAAGAGGACACAGGACTCAGCATACAGTTGTACTCATGGATTTATTACAGGGAACGGGTACAAAGCAGAATCTGCAAAGGGAAAAGACACAGAGGGCAAAGTCCAGAAAACCAAGAGCAGGCTTTCAAGAACCTTCTCCGGGTGGAGTCATATGGGACATGCTTAATTGCTGGAGCAAAAAGTCATGACAACACGTGTGAAATACTTTCTACAGGGGAAGTTCACTGGAGATTTAGAGCCTCAGGTTTTTATGGGGGCGGGTCAGATAGGCATGCTCTGCCTAAAATGTACCAAACTTCCAGGCTCTCAGAAGCAAAACAAGCGTTCAACATAAACCACAGCGAGCAAGTCTTACAGATCCTGGGAACTATGGAAATTCTCCCAAAGTCCACGTTCCCAGATGCCAGCCAGGAGCCAATCTCGCAAGGAGGCCTGTGAAGAAAGAAGTCTCAGGCCTGCTGTATTCGAACTTCCCTTCGTAGTATCCAACTGCATATCCACCCGTTAATCCGTCTGTCCACCCTCTCATCCATCCACGCACTTATCCATCGTCCATGTATGCACCATTCGCTCATTGTTCCGTCCCTCCATCAGACTATCCACCCATCCATTCCCCCTCAACTCCTTTATCCAGCCAACGTGCATTGAACATCTCCTCTCTTCCTGCCTCAGTGGGCTCTGAGGCTACAGAAGTGGATGAGACACCCCCCCACACCTACCCCTATCAAGTTGCTTACATTCGGGTGCCGTTAGAGGGCATCTCATTCCATCTTCCCATCCCCTGGGAGGTGAGGGGTGCAGCACATGTCTCTGGGAGGAGCTGAGGGTCAGTGCTGAGCTGCAGAGCTCAGTGGGCCCAGTGTGGTGTGAGCGGAGCCCAGCCCAGCTGGGGGCACCCCCAGCTCTGAGCGGTCCACGCCGTACCCCCCACCAAGATTCTCCCTCCTCTTTCAATGGGGCTGAAGATGACTTTTCCAGCATCCCTGGTGGGGCCTCAGCAGCCACCCTGACAACCCCAGGGAATCTATGCTGAGCCCAGATAAGGGAGGGGTCTGGGAGGGAAATTTCTAGGGAGAGTGCCCGAGTTAGCTCTGTGGAGGGAACGGACGGTAAAGGCAATGGAGTCACTCTTTTCTCTGTCTCTCTTTCTCTCTCTCTCTCTCTTTCTCTTTCTCTCTCTCTCCCTCTCCCTCCATCTTTCCCTCCTTCACCAGCTCTCCAAGCATCTCTCTGACTCTGGCTCGTCACTGTCACTCCAGCAGTAGCAATGGCAGCCCCTAGGTTGCTGTCATCACTTCTGCCGTCCACATCCCTGACCTCACAGCCCCTCCCACCTGCTCCATGAAGGGGACAGGGCTGGAACAATCCTTTGCCTTAATCAACATATCAGATGCCACAGGCCCAGAGAGGCTGAGTACTTTAGCCAAGGTCACCCAGCGCTGGGCCTTACATCCACGTCTGTGGATTCCCCGAACCAGAATGTTCTTTCTCACAACCTCACAGAGCCTCCCAAAACTCCTTCCCAGCCGTCTCTCCACTCTGGCTGACACCTTGACCTCAATTTTTCTTCTGTTCTCATGATTGGGGTGAAAGGCGTGGTGAGAGGAACATCAGGAGAGGGTGTTTTATACCAGTGGACATCTCTTCCCGCAGTCCCGTGAAATAGCAGTCACGCCAGTATTCACAATTATCAGGCATGGATCGATATTGTACGTGCTGGCTTCAGCACTCAACACACCTCACCCGTACCTGTCTGTGAAAGTACCGCACAGACCATTTGCAGGATCTTATATCTTCCCGTTTGGCTAACACAGAGGGTCTGTCCACCAACGCTGGCAGGGGCGGGGGCCAGGCTAAGCAGTTGGAGTATTAATTCCATGGGTAACAATTTTCGAATGGCAAATACAGCCTGCAAAGTGACACGTGAGTCAGTGTCTTTCAAAACGTTTTTCTTTCTTTTGAGACAAGGTCTAACTCTGTCACCCAGGCTGGAGCACAGTGGCACAATCATAGCTCCCTATAACCTCAAGCTCCTGGGCTCAAGCGATCCTCCTGCCTCAGCCTCCCAAGTAGCTGGGACTACAGGTGTGCACAGCGACCTCCCATCTCGGGACTGCAGTTAGCTGTGCTGGCACCACTGCACTTCAGACCAGGTGACAGAGCGAGACCATGTCTCAAAAAAAAGACAGTTATCAGTTAATCTGGGAAGGGATGATAGTTAATAACCTACAAACTAAAACACACAATTACAACATGATCATAGTGTTTTAGGGACCCCCCCACCAAGGGATCCCAATTTGAGACACTCGAGTTCAGATGCATCTCACATTAGCAGGGAGGATGGATTAGGACCGGGCAGCCCAGTGAAGAGGCCGTGGTGGCATTTATACTTAATGCCAGCAGGACTCCAAAGGTTAAAATGGGAAGGAAGTATCTCAGTGGTGTGTTAAAGGAAGACTAGGCAGAATTTGAGCTTCGAGGGCAATGCCCAGAGAACGGGCACGTGGTTCCTTGTGCGTCCCAGGTGCCTGGGGTTCCGTCAGGGATGGGGAAGGAATTGGCAGAGAAGCAAGGGAGAACCCCAGCTGGCCTCCCCCAGACACGCTGAGATGCTGGGTTTGGCTCCACTAGACCTGTCTGGCCCTTGGTTTCTCCATCATTAATTGAGAATAAGACCTGCCACCGTACTGGGCGGTATGACGAGTCAATACGGGGACACACCGAAGGGTCAGGCAGCCTGCAGTCTCAATGCTAGCTCTACGACTTGCCAGCTATGGGACTGAGACTCATCCCTGGACGTATCTGGGGCTGCGTTTCCTAGGCTGTAAAAAGGGAAAAGCATTAATACCTTCCTATATACCGTTCTTGCCAAAGTTGGGCACGATAATGTTTGCAAGGGACTCAGGCAGCGTCTGGCACCTTGTGAGCACTCGGTAAGTACCAGCTGCTGCTGCCGTCACTGTTATCGTAGCGCCATCATTCCTGCATCAGCATCCTCTCCCCGCCTCTCCATCACTAGCTTCCCTCCAGATGTGAATTCCCCCCAGATGTGAATCCTGCCTGTCAAATGCCCTAACGTCACAGCTGTTCTCCGTTCTCCAATCCAAGTTCTCAACCTGTTTTATGCCACAAGACCCCCTTGGCAGTCTGGAGAAACCTCCAGACCCCTTCTCAAAATAATGTTTTCAAATGCATAAAACGCAATGCTCGGGATTGCAAAGGAAGCAATTATTCTGAAATACGGGTGCCTGCAATTTAATTTAAAGAAACAAATGTGATATGATAGTGCGTATGTTTCTTTATTAACACGTGAACAGGAGCTAGCTGCGCGTCTAACAAATACTATAGTTTTGAAATAGTAACGAGCATCACCATGTCGAGATATTTGTGATTTCTATTGGTGATAAAGTCACAGGTACTGATAGCACCATTATGCCTTTTTGTCTATATTCATAATGAAAGCAAACGCTAAATTTAAGTTATAGGTGAGTGGAAAATAAAGACGTCAATTTTCCCCCATCCAAATTCACACCTCCTCTGAATTGTATGCGTGGACCTCTTGCTGCAAATAGCATGCATTTGATTTTGCCACTGACTCCAATTGAGCTAAGATGTATCTCTCTTTGAATGTTCAAAATTCTTTTTATCTATGAACAAGCACATAGCGAGAAAAGAATCAAAATGAGAGAGAAACTGTTACAAGGGAAAGCAGTTCTCTGCCTGCTCCTTCTTACTTTTGTTCTGCTTTCCAGGGGGCTTCCCTTCTTGAGTTTTCTAGCTGTTTCCTCTGTGGCTATCTCCAGATCTCTAAATACCATGCTTTCACTTGATATTTATTGATTTACAGAACTTAGACCTTATCCATTGACATTTCTTGCCCTGTCCTCCCGAAATAGGCTTATCACTATTTCTAGTTCCGCATCGGTTACCTTGACAACTTTAACAAATGCTTCTCTGTGTTTATTTCTTATTTCATCCACAACAGTTAGTATATTTTGACTCCACGTGATTTCAGACGAGATGTTGGGGTTCCTACTCCCCTTCCTCTCCCCCTTTCTCTGCATTGTCAAAATGTTCACCCCAGGAACTGTATCTGAATCTATATAGGTGCCGTATACCTAATCTAATTGGAAGCTCCTAGAATGTGGGCACCTGGCTTGGTTTTTCTTGTATCTCAATGATAAAGTGCCTGGCACATAGTAGGTGCACAGTAAATCTGTGTCAGGTGCTCTGCCCCTTGGCTGTTGTACGTACCCCCCAACCTGGCCTCCCACCTGAGAAATGAGCCCTCGGCCATGGCCAAGGGAGGGAGGGGGTTAATGCAACACAAGCCCACCCCACTGACTGGCCATAGCAAGGTCGGTGAGGCCATCGCCACAAATAATTACGCGCTATAGGAATTCTCTCCTGGTCTTGGGCTCTGAATTTCCCATTAGAGCTTCAAGGAAGCTTCTTCGGGGAGAATATTAATGACTGTTTGAATCATTAGCTCCCGCCAGCATCACTAGATTTTCAACCAGGCATAAAATGGTTTTGGGAAAGGAGACATCAAGACCAAATTTCAGAAGGAAGAAGGCTTTCTGCTATCATTCCCAAGTTCAATGACGTGCTCTAAAGCCGTACGGTGCGTCAGGTTCACCGGGGACCTAGCTAAGAAAAGAAAAAGGAGCTTGTGGCTTGACTTCCAGAGATTCCGATCAGGCCTGGCCCCGTCATCCGCAGGGCCCCGGGTAAAAGGGAAATCTGGGGCCCCTCGTTCAAAAACTATTAAGGATTTCAGGACAGCGACGGCAGAGGCGTGGCCCCGCCGAGGACAGGCTCTGAGCAGCTGCACGGAGCACAGGCTCGGGATTCTGATCCAAAAAGCCCCGGTGGGGCCCTGGAATCTGCATTTGACCAGATCCTCGGGTGACTGTGATGCAGGTGGCCGCAGGCCTCCTGCGGAGACACCTGGCCCAGAGGGTGAGCTACAGGATGTTTCTGGGCACGTGAGTTTGAGCTGACCTCCCCTTCTCGCCTCTAATCTCTTAAAGATGGTTCTGAAAACTCAGCCTGGCTGGCAAGATGTAAGAGCAGCTGACAGAGTTGGGGAGGGCCGTCCCACGAGCGATCCCTCCGTCTGCGTGCCCTGGAGGCAGCTGGCAAGGAAGGAGGGACGCCCGAAGCCCAGCCGCTGCCTCCCCCACCTCTGGAGAGGGCCGGGCCAGCATCCAAAGGACAAATCCCTGTGTCCCCGGACTCCCAGCCATTCACAACCCACGGTCCTAACACTGTTTGCAGATGGGGTTGACCTAGGTCCACCCCAGAGGGATGTCAGGAAGGCCCAGCTGGACTCTGCAGTGGGGGACAAGAGCTGGTGTCCCTCACAAAGTCACATCAAGCAGGTGGCATCACAACAGGCACCATTTTTCGAGGGACCCACATCAGAACACTCCAAAGAGGGAAGAGCTCCCTGGAATTTCAGGAGAATCCGTGCATAAGATTGGGGTCTGAAAATTGCCAGGGCTGGTTCTGAAGCCTGTTGTTACTGTCGGATCTCCCGGTGCCTGGCACGTGCCCGTGGGGGGCAGGGGTCATTAGTTAACACGGAACACAAGAGAATAAAGAAAAGGCAGACAGACAAGGGGTGCTTCCCTGAGGTCTTTACCTTCTGATGCTGAAGTTAATCGGCAACTTCCCAGCCTAGTACCAAAAAGTAAAGGGTTTTTCTCAGGTCTACGGGGGCTTGGAGCAGCGTTCCGCCCACTCGCCAGTCTCTCTGCGCCCCGACCGCTAATGCCGGAGGTGCACACACCTTTGTCACGCCCCAGGTAGCAAGGAATGCTGTGCCCCCCGCTCAGCACCCCAGCCCCAAACCTTGACCCCAGACCCACCTTCTCAGCATGCGGCTGGACTTCCAGAATGATCTAGCTCTTTCTGACGTGGTCCTGGACCACGGAGAAGTTCAGGGCGAGAAGCGAAGTCATTCCAACGTCCCAGTCTCAGACCCTCCAGGAACTTGCAGCCTGGGAGGTGATTTTAGGTTCTGTAGGAAACAGCTAGGGAGCGAGACGATGTTGCCGCCACTGAGGGGTTGGTGTGAGCTGGACCCGCTGTTGGGGGCTCGTGGGTAAGGCGAGGGTCAGTTTGGGCACCTCCAGCCACCATGCTGCTCTAGCCTAATCGGTGGGCTTCAGAATTGAGTTGAATGTTTTTAATTCTCTCTCTTATCCTCGCTTCCTGCCGAGGAAGGTTGTAATGGGTTGAACAGCGTCCCCCCAAAAGAAGCGTCCCCATCCTAACACCTGAGGCCTGTGAATGTGACCTTATTTGGAGATAGGGTCTTTGCAGATGTGATGGAGGTGGCGATTTGGGGATGCGATCATCCTGGATTTAGAGTAGCCCCTAAGCCCTAAGACCAGTGTCCTTGTAAGAGAAAGGAGACGGAGATTTGGGGCACAGAGAAGCAGGGAATGTGAAGACAGAGGCGGAGATCGGAGTGATACGTTTCCAAGCCAAGGAGTGTCAGGGGGCGCTGGCAGCCACCGGCAGCCGGGAGAAGGGCACGGCACGGCTCTCTGGTAGAGCGTTGCAGGGAGCGTGGTCCCACTGACACCCTGATTTAGGAAAATGTCTGTTGTTTTAAGCCAGCAAGTCCGTGACAATATGTTACGACAGTAACTCATTCGGGGTAATGAACGCTGGCCTGCCTGGGTGGGTCTGGCACAGAGTAAGTTCTCAGTAAATGCGTATTGATTTTAGGGAGTTGCTTTTCATTACACAGACTTTTAAAGAAGATTGCCAGCGATCGTAAGGTCAGAATAATTGGCGTTCCTTGGACACGTAGGGCGTAAGATGGCGTTGGGAACAGAGGGCTCTGTTGCGGCACTGGGAAAGCACTTACCTTGCGCCTCACTGCAGAGGTTCAACCCATAGCATCAGCATCACCTGAGAGTTGGTTAGAAGTGCGGAGACCAGATTCTGCCCCAGGCTTGCAGAGTTAGATTCTCTGCAGTTTAGCAAGCCCCCCAGGCGGCCTGTGTGTACATCAGAGTTTGGGAATGCACCAGTTCAAATCCTGGCCACGGAGGTACTTGCTGTGTGGTCTTGAGAAAAATGCTTAAGCTCTCTGAGCTTTGGTTTCTCCAGCCATAAACTGAGGACTATTATCTACGTCCCAGGAATTATAGCAGCCCGTAAGCCCTTCTATTCAGGAGGCCACGTGAGGGTTAAATGAGAAAATGTGCCTAAAGTATGATGCCCAACAGAGCAAGGTCCCAACACAGAGTCACCGTAATCATTTCACTGAACGACTGTTGACTCTTCAGTGACCCAGCACCTACTTTGTGCCAAATTCTGGGGACCTGCTAAGCAAGACATTGTCCCTGCCTTCAAGAATACCACGGGCTAGTCAGGGAGGCAGACACTCATACAAAAGGAAGGGAAGAACCAACCAGGCCTGGTGGACTTCCCAGGCCTGGCGCTAGCCAGGGGAACGCTTTGGGGAAGAGGAAAAACGGTGGGTGTAGGCAGGTGACAGGGACAGCCCCCGGGATCCTGAGCTCCAGTTGCCAGCACAGGGGACGCAGAGCAGAGTAACATGATCACGGCTGGAAATCTCTCGTTGGCGTGAAGAGACCAAGGGATGGCGTGTGTGTGTCGAGGTAGGGGATGGTTACCTAAGTGGCTCAGATCACAGGGCTCGTGGCTCAGGGTTTGTGACAGCCACATGTGAGTGTCACGGGATCCACGCAGGAGGTGCCACCAGAATTGAGAAAGGCATCTGGCCCTGGGCCGTCCCGGGAAAGGGCACGGGTGAAAATAACCCTGGACCGTCAGAAGCTATGGGCTGGGTTGGCTTTCAGGAGAGCACCTGATCCATCAAGCTGCAAGCTGCGCCTGCCCCTGACCTTCCTGTGTGCAGAGAAACTCCAGCCCGGGGCACACTGCGATGGTGAGAAGCCGGAGACAACATACATGCCCACCCAGAGGAGAACAAATAAGTAAAACGCAGTCTCTATCACGGATGTAGCAATTTAAAAGAAAGAACTAGATCTATAAGCATTCGTATAACTCGATCTCAAACATATCTTGTAGAGTGAGAAAAGGTTATAGAAAAAGGTGAAGAAATGATAATATGTATGCATATTTGAACATTTGTATGCATACAAAATAACGTTATCTATACTTTATTGACACACATATCTGTATGTATCAATAGAAAACAAGTTTGGAAAGATACACAGGAAACTCACATGGAATATTTCTCCCTAAGAAAGTATTTTGTTTGTCTAAGTTCTAAAGCATGGCTGCATTACTATGAAGTTTTACTAATAAGCTTCAAATTAGCACATTTTTAGAATTGATACATAATATTTGCACCTATTTATGGGGTACATGTGATATTTCGTTACATGCATAGAATGTGTAATGACTGAGTCAGGGTAGGGTATCCATCAGCTCAATTTTTTACCTTTTCTCTGTGTTGGGAACATTTCAAATTCTCTCTTCTAGCTATTTTGAAGTACACCTCTGGGGAACATGTGACATTGGAGAATATTTGACTCCTGGAATGGATCAATTTTTAACACTTCTCTCTTCTATATGATAAAATTATTTTTAGTAATAATCCTATAATAATAAATATTATATTCATAGTTTCTTCCTTGATTTTAAACCAATCATTTTAAAAGAATCAATTTCTATGTTAAAGATATATTCAAATTTAGAGTAAAATAGATTGTGTATGGACTATAAATTTGTGCTTTAAAAAAGTGAAAAATATATCTCGAAGCTCACACTCCATTTTACCATTTTAAATTTTAAATACAAATAAATTTTAAATACCATTCCCAGTGGTGACAAAGAATGACAGAATGAAGGACTGTTTCTTTGTGTCTGTCACTATTTATTTTGAATCTGTTGTTTAAATATAGGAAGATACATTACCCCAGAGGTTGAAGACTGAGCCCTCAGTGACTCTGAACAATTCCAAACCATTATGGACTTTCAAACATTTGAAACAATCACACGTGGCTAAGTCTGCCTGTGCCGTGGGCCGGTGTATAACTGAGGGGTTCTCTGAATTCGCTTCCTCATAGAATAATGTTTTATGTTCATTAAAGAATAAGTAGTAAAATGTACTAATTTGAAGCTTATTCATAAAACTTACTAGTAATATAACAATGGTTTAGAATCTAGACAAACAAATACTTTCTCAGGGAGAAATATTTGATCCCTAACATTGGTTAGAACAACAAGAGCAGTGATAAGAAAAAGCAAACTGACTTAAGTCAGTTTTATTGTCATTGTAAACTTTTCTACAGACAGCCCAGTCTCTTATTACCTATATCTAACATGGGCCCACTCCTTAGTCCCTCCCTTGGGGCCCCATTGCTGGGGAGAGTTAACACCCAGGATCAGAGCTGGGTGTTAAAGGGGACTTTAGCTTTACCTATAATATTCTAATTCTTGCTGGCATAGTGGTTAAGAGTGTACATTCTGATTGCCTGGGTCCTAATCCTGGCCCCAAGGCAAGTTATTTCATTTCTCCCAGCCTCAGTTTCCTCATCTGTAATATGGAGCCAATAATACCCATATCATAGGGTGGTTGTAAGGATGACGTGAGATAATTTGTATAAAATGCATAAAACCCTTCCTGGCATATAGTAGATGCTCAATAAATGCAAGCCATGTTTTCAGAGGATAATGTATTCATATTCATCCATTAATGATATAATTTTAAAAAGCATATGCCCAGGAAGAAAGACTGGAAACAGACATGCAAAATATTAATGAAGGTTAATGCTGGGGGTGGGAACACACAGAAGGGTTCTTTTATTCTTTGCACTTTTTAAAAATTCCAGATCCTCCCCCACTTCTTTGGGGCTGGAAGGCAGGGGCAGGGTGGTCCCCAGGGGCCCCCGTCCTCCCTTCAGCTTTGGGTCTGACGTTTTGAGGTCTGCTCAGGACAGCTCTGTCCTGGCCTCCGGAACTGTCTGGTGTGACCCCAGGGGGGCAGCTTTTCTCTCTGAGTGGATTTCCTTTGTTAGGGAGCGGGCGAGGGGAACGACCAGCCTGCTGGGGAGAGTGGGGGGGCGTGGGCCAGGTCGGCAGAGGGAATGGAGGCAGCTCCAAGGCTCAGAGACCTCCCAGGATGCAGAGAACGGGCGGAGCCGGGGCAGGACCCATCTACTTCTCCGTCCCTCTGTCTGTCCATCCAGCCCCTCCATTCATCCCCCCATCTGCTTCCTATGTGCCTGTCCGCCTGCCCATCTTCTCACACATCCGTTATTTCATTCATTCATTTATTCCACAAATGTTTATTGAACACCTACTGTGTGCCAGGCAATGTACTAGGCCTGGGACTTCACAGTGAACAAGGAAGACAGAGTCCCTGCCTCCTGGGGCTGACATTCTAGTGCAGAACCCAGCAATGAACAAGTAAACAAACACAGAAACATATAATTGCAAGTTGCGCTAAGACTCAGGGGAAAGCAACAGGCTGTGGCCTGCCTGGCCATCTGTCTGGCTGTCCATAGGCTGGTCCTGCCCGGCCACATCTCCTGACACGTCTCAGGCTGCCCGGCTAACAGCCTGCGCCAGCCCCCAGGGTGCCCAGAACATTCCTTCAGTGTTGCCCAGTGTGTGCGATCATGAGACTCCCTGGTGCACCTGTTAAAAATACAGATTTCTAGAACCCTCCTGGAGATCCCCTCAGGACTGGGGAGCTGTGATGAGCGGACATTCCAGGTCTCAGCCCCACTTTCTCCCTGACGGTTCACCTGGAGCCCGAGCTCAGGGGAACGGCTGGGCCCAGGTGAACCAGGCTCTGAGACACACCTGGGCTGATTCTCACGGCCCGGAGCCCGGGGAGTGGGGGCAGGGCTCGCCGAGGTCAGGGGTCAGACCCGCTCGGTGCCGGCTGCCAGGAGCCCAGGAGGCCAGGCCTGTGGGAGAACAAGGACCGAGGTGCCCTCAGGATCTGCCCAGCGTTTGCGGAGGAGGAGGAGGAGCCTCGACCGGGCTGTAGCAGCCTCAGCCAGGTAGGAGGCCGGGCAGGGACTGGCCCAGGCATTCTGGCCAGCAGGGAGGGGCTCCTGCCAAGTCTCTGCAGCCCCAAGCGCTGGGTAAGGCCCGCCCTGGCGCCACCCACACCGATGATCCCAGACAGGGTCTGGATTTGGTGAAGGAAAATGCCCTTGTGGCTCTGGAAGGATCGGGCTGGCTCCGGGTGGGAGGCCGGCAGGCGGGCAGGTTGGATCAGCGAGGAATTGGAAAGGTGTTCCCAGCGGTGGCAGCAACAGGAACCAAGAATGGAGCCTCTCGGAGCTCGAGAGGGAGCCAGACCACCCCCAAGCCCTGAGGCTCCTGGTGTGTGAAAGATGAGGGAATTTCAAAACAGACTTGAAAGACTCGCTGCTGTATTTTTAATCCTACACCAGCCCACGACCGTGCGGTGCGAGGTTGCGGGTCATAAGAGAACAACAGGACTTGTTTGAAATGCTAATTCACAGTGCGTGACAGGCAGCCGAATTTGGGGCGGGGCAGCAGTGGAGAGTCGCCCCACGAGTGCTCTGTGCTCGGGACCCTATGGCTGCGTCCTGGCGGTGATGAGACAGATGGCCCCACCTGGGAGAGAGCGCCCCGCTGTGATCGATGATTCTTGATTGGGGGAGGTTATTTTTAGCTGCCTCGTCTCCGCTTTCTGCTCTCCTCAGCTCTGGAGGAGGTTCTGCCCTGGTTCTTGGGCAGCAGAGGGTGGCTATGGCATGGTTTTGAACTGGAGACAATTGCGTCCCCCAAGGGACATTTGGCGATGTTTGGACACATTTTTGGGGTTGTCACAACCGGAGCAGAGGGTGCTCCTAGCGTCTAGTGGTAGAGACCAGGTGTGCTGTGAGACACCCGTTCATTGTATGGGAGGCTCTTGTGGTCCCAACTTTGGAAGCAGATTGGGTGGGTCCCCAAGAGGACTTACCATGAGACAGCGGGTATTGAGGCTCCAACCTCATGGAAGAGGGAGGTCTTTTCTCTGCGGATGCTCTTAGTCTGACAGATGTTGGGTCGTTGATGTCCTTTGCAACCTTCTCTCCTCGTGATGTATCAGTCAGCTTTTGCTGTGTAACAATCCACCCCAAAATGTAGAGGCTCGTTCTTTGAAGTTACTTAAGTTTACAATTCTGCAAGGTGACAGTTTGCACTGGGTCAAATGAATGACACATCTGGTTGCAAGTAGGCTCCTTTGTGTGCCTTCAGTCAGCTACCAGGTCAGCTTGGGGCTGGCTGATCTAGATGGTTCTTAGCTGAGATGGATCATCTCTGTTCCACCTGACCTCCTCCAGCAGGCTGGTCTGAGCTGGGACATGTGGCAGTGGCAGAATTTTAAGAGCACGAGAGCAGCTACGGGGACTCTTGGGAATGTCACTTCCGCTGTCTTCTACCGGTGAAAGCAAGTCACATAACCAGCCAGATTCAAAGGGCAGGGAAATGAACCGCACCTCTTGGTGGGAGGAGTCACTAAGTACTGTCATCATATTTGCCGTCTACCTCAATGGCATTTTCCTCCCAGGCTGAGGTCATACATTTATTTAAAGTCCTCATGGTGAGTGACACCAGGTGGAATTTGGCTCTAAGGAACTGTCCGTTACTTAGCAATGTGGCCTTGGGCAGATGCTTAACTTCTCTGGGCCTCGGTTTCCTTATTTGTATTACAGGCAAATTACGCCGGCAACCTCTGCCTCGTAGGTTGTCAGAAGTGCAAATAAACGGTAGAGGTGGAAGAGGCTGTTATTTTATTATCAGTCCTTGAGACAGAAGGAGGCCCGGCTGCTCCAGCTGGGCACGTGTTTCTCTCCCACCTGAGCCAAGTTCGTTATAATTCATCAGTAGCCAAGGCCTGACAGGCCCCTAGGAGAGCCTCCATCCATCTTCCTGTCTGTTTTCCCAGGAAAAACCCAAGTGGTTTGGCCAGAAACTCTCAGGATCATTTTCACCCAAGTTCAAATACTGAGCATTGGCCAGGAGCCCTTTTGATGATTTCGTTATTTGGTCTAAAACCAACTTTGAGGTTCTGTGGCCTGAAGCACTCTCGGACCCCTCTCCCCTGCAAAGGGGCGCTCCTGTTCAGTCCACAGCCCACGTGCTCAGAGATGCCTCCTGTGCTCGGGGTTCGAAGAGAGCAGGAAAGATCTGTGTCCTTCCCAGACGGGGCCAGGTCTGGAGAGAAGTCCCAGGCCAGTCCCACAAGTCTCCCCGGAAATTAGCCAGCAAGCATCCCACCAGCCTGGGGAAACTTAGGCCAGAGGGGTTCAAAGAAGAGCATAATTATCCCAGCCTTCAGGTCTCTGGGTTGTTTGGGCAGATGCAGGAGAACAAATGCTGTCATTTGGTTATTGTGACTGACTGATCCTCGTTCTCGAATGCTGACTGTGACGTGTCACCTGCTCCAGGCCAGGGAACATTCCCGTCCTGGTCACTGCAGTTCCGTCGCACGGGCCGGGTTCCCAGGAGGTGCAGGCAGTGTGGAACCATTGCGTTTCATCCTGCACCGACCTACTCAGCCAGGCACCATTACATCATCCCCATTTTACAGATGAGGAGACTGGGGCCCAGGAGGTGAAAGGGTGTGTCCAAGTCACACAGCTAAGAGACAGCAGAGTCAAGTCTCAAAGCGGGTCAGTCCGGCGCTGAAATTCATGCCCTCCTTTCCCCCTTCGACTCCACTAACTGCGTGACGGTCTAGGCCCGCGGGCCCTGTGTGGGGTGACACAAACAGAAACGTGCAAAGCGGGTGAGTCACTCCAAGGGGTTCTTCCTGCGGGGACCCCAGAGGGTGCCTTCCACCCTCTGCCAGGGCAAACGGACTTTCCCAAGATCACACAGGGAGTAAATGGGGGAGCCAGGATTCGAACCCAGAGCCAGCTGAGTGTAAGGTCTATGGTCTTTCCCACTGAGCTCCACACTTCCCCATGGGAGCGCAACATGTGGAGTTTGCACATTAGATGATGTCGAGTAAATAAATGAATGAATGAGTGAGCGAGCGGACGCAGGGGGTACTTCCAGGCACCCCCCGGCTCCCACCCCCGGGGACGGCAAGAGGAGGGAGCAGGTCTCCGTGAGAGTCTTAGCTCTGGGGCAGCGGGGCTTTAAAGGCTGGAGAAAGGGCTAGGACTGCAGGCGAATTCTCTGGGGATGTTGCGTGACAGAGGCACCCTCCTCACACCGAGGCCTGGGGAGGGGCCCTGGCTGGTCGCTGCTCCCGGGATGCAGACACCTTTCCTGGTGAGCCAGGGAATGGCAGAGGACTTCAGGGAAGTGTCGTCACCCTCTGCCTGCAGAAAGGGCATCAGCTGCTATGTGGGTAAGAACTTGGCAGTGACCCTTCGGTCCCTTTCTAGCACAGAGCTTGGCAGAAGCCACACAGAGCAAGCCGGGCCGTGTCCAGCAGGCCTTGCGAGCAGTGTCAGCACAGCCAGAGCCCGTCTCAGAGCACAGGTACAAAAGCAATGTCCCACGTCAAGGTTCGAGTCGCCTTCGCTTCCCCCGCCCCTTACAACAGAAAGAACCCTGCTTTCTCCCGGGTGCAAGTGGAGTTTAAAACACAGCCTTTACTGATGGCTTTGTGCCAGGCTCTGTCGCTGCCTGGAAAGCCAGTCATCCCTTGGATCCCCACGGTGACCCTACATTTATGCACCCACTTGGAGGATTCTATTAAAATACGGGTCAGGTGACACCTCTCCTCTGCTCAAAGCTTCTGGGGGCTCCCCAGCAATGTCAGAACAGGTCCCAAGTCCTCCCCATGGGGCACAGGCCTTTCCCCCACTCCTGTTATCTCTGGGGTCTCTTCCCCCACCACAGTCCCCTCTCGCTGACTTCCCCCAGCCACACTGCAATTTTTCCAGCGCACCGAGCATGCACGTGCCACAGGGCCTTTGCACTGGCTGTTCCGTCTTCCTGGAAACTTCTTCCCCCAGGTACTCACACATCTCATTTCCTCACCTCCATCAGGTCTCTGATGAAGTGACTCCTCTTCAAAGAGGCCATTTGCTGACCACCCCAGCATTCCCTGTCCCCCTCTGTCTCCCTACCCTGCCCTAGCATTCTCCATAGCATTATTGCCTCCTGACGCACTAGAATGTCAGCTGCATGAGTGCAGGACCCTGGCGTGTTCATTCTGTATCCTAGTGCCTGGTACTCAGTAGATGCTCAGTAAACGTTTGTTGAATGAATGCATAACTCTATTTTACAAACAAAGAATCCGCGGCTCGCTTGAGGTCACTCAGACTGTAGTAGAAGAGTCCAGATGAGAAAGAGGACATAGTTTTATGGACTGTGCAATATTCTGTCAGATAGCCCTTTATCGAAAGTTTCAATCATTTCTTCTCTCTAGTCAATAACTCGATGACCTTCTTGGTATATTTGTGTTTTTACCTATATCTGTTTATTTTCTTAAGATTTTATTTCTTCTCTCCTTTTCCTGGTTTGCCAGTTTCTTTCACTGTATTCTGGGAGCTTAGATTCAAATTATTAGCACTAATAATATAATTTTATTCAATAGATTTCCCCTTAGATAACTCTATTTACATTGTCAGTAACTATGAATAAAAATATAGGGAGATTTATCTTTCTGTTTTTCTGGTTTTGTTGCTCAATATCAGTTATTAAAAACCATGATCTTGCCATTCTTGGATTATTTATTGATCATTTGGTCAACAGGGGCTTATATGCAAGTTGTTTTGTTTTGTTTGAGGAGACACAAATGGCCAAGTTTCTAAGTCTTTGAGACTGTATTTCTAGCACACGAAAGGTAATTAGAAGGTGGAGAATTCTTGGGCCACAATCTGTTACCCAGGATGAGGTCTGTCTGCAGACGTTGCTCCGTTGCCTCTGTGTGTGTGTGTGTGTGTGTGTGTGTGAGTGTGTGTGTGAAAGTACTTTACTGAACTATAATAAACATAAAGTAAAATGCATAAATCTTTAGTTGGCTAAATAAAATTTTGATAAATTATTTACCCATGTAACCATCAGCCAGATTAACACATAAAAATTTTCATTGCCCCAGAATGTTCCCTGGTGTACCTGCCCTTCTATTCCTCTACCCCTGATGCCGCTACTCTTATGATAACGCCATAGTTTCGTTTGGTCTCTTCTTGAACTTCATACAAGCGGAAGGAATCACACAGTCTGAACCCTTGTGTCTGGCTTATTCTACTCAACGTTATGCTTTTAAGATTCATCCGTGTTGCTGCCTATATCACTAGCTCAGCCCTTTTAAAAATTTCTTTCCATCTGAGTCGTAATCCATGGAATGAATATCTCACCATTCGCTTATCCGTTTTCCTGGTGGTAGACACTTGGGTGGTCTCCAGTTTGGGATTATCGCTATTACACGGGTCCTTTTGTAGACACTGAAGTCCTTTCCCTGGGTATGTATGTAGGAGGAGAAGTGCTCGCCCACAGTGGAGGTGAACGCACTCACCTGCCAAGCAGTTTCCCAGCGTGGCTGTTCCGTTTTCCACCATCCGTGCATGAGAGTTCCTCGTGCCCCTCATCCTTGTCAACACTCGGAATTGCCAGCGTTTTAGTTCTTATTCTTATTTTAATTCTTATTCTGTTTCATTTTAGCCATTTGGGGTGTGCAGAAAGAGCTCACTGTGGTTTTAATTTATTTTTCTCTGATGTCTTATGACATTGAATGTCTTTTCATGTGCTTACTGGCCATTTGGATATATTTGGATATATTCTTTTGCCCATTTATTTCTTTGGCTTTTGGTGTTGAGCGTTAGAAATCTACAGCAAGCCTGACTCTGTTCCTTTATAAAGATCGCCTGAGTGGTGGTTGTGGTTTAAGGCTTTTTGGTCTGTTTTGCATCAAATTTTTTCCCTAAATACTTGTAGAATTTTTTTTTCTTATCTCTGAAATTTTCTGGCATTTATTTCTGTTAGATTTGTCTGGTACACACTCAGCTCAGCCAATTGTAGACTAAAACTTCAAGACAATTTTCTATTTTTTTATTATTTTTCTCTCCTTTGTTCTGCTCCCTCTTCCGTAATTTCTGGATGGATCCTCTGTGTTTCTAAGATTACTTGAGCCCTCTTGATATTTTCAAGCCCAGCAGAAGGACAAAGGGAAAAGTTGAGGTTGCTGCAGTTGAACGTTTCCATCCGGGGATTCCAGCCACCTAGGAGGGAGGGGTGGGGACCAGTGTCATAGGCAACCTTACCCAGGGGCTCAGCCTTGGGCCAAATCGTGTCTTTTCTCTGGTGATTGTGGAATCATAGAAATAGCAAAGGTGATGCCCTGGCTCTCTGCTAAGCCTGGCTTCCCTACGTGGCCACCAGCCAAGGATTAATTCCCCATTGGGCTTCCTCACAACATGGCGGCCCGTGCTCATCTTCCCCGGCAGCACCCGCTGGATTTAAATGAGCCGGTTTGTCACTGCCCATTACTGACAGTTACATGCCCTGGGTCTCTTCCTAACTTGAACATGACTTATCCCTTCACAGATGACCTTCCGTAAATCTATTCAGAACTTCTTTCAATCTAAATCCCATCCACGCTCTATTCTGCATAAATTATATGAATTTATTGTGGATGCCAATTTTCCCTAGTTTCCAGCACTGATGAAGGCTTTCCCTGGTTTTTACATCCCTTTGGTAATTTCACCAGGTATCCAGGAGAAGGTCAGAGATAAACCCTGCTGCAAAAGTCATCCTCTTACCCATAAGTCCTTTCCGCATTCCCTGAAGCTGCATGAAGCCAGCATCTAATTAAATAAAGATGAAACCTCACCTGATAACACACTCCTTGTATTTTATTACACAATCCAGGAACTCTCTTATTAAATGTAATTGCACATATAACTAAATGTATTGTAGATATTTAATCATGGCCTGGGGCTTATTTTTCTGCCAGAGCCCAGGCACCTCCAGGTTTTGAGAAAAGGGAAGAGGAGTTAGATAGAAGTTCCTATAGCCCTGGAAGGGCTTCTGTTCATAAATGCCAAAAATGCTGGCCCTGCCTCAGAAGTAGTTGCCTCTCCCTAAGCACCATAAAGTTAGTGCTGCCAGGACCCATCACCTCCTGCACCCGGCCTCCCCGCCGGCCTCAAATCCTGGACGTCTTCTGCCAACACGCTCCGGATACTCTGGTCAGGCTGAACGTGCTGGTCCTAGAACTCGAGTTGCTCCTTCATCCCTCTGTGCCTTGGCACCCGCTGTTCCCCCAGCTGGGATGCCGCTTCCCCTTCCTTGTCCTAGTAAACCCCGACCACCCTTCACAGCATCTCCTCTGGAAGCTCCATCCCTGTCCCTGGACTCCTAGGTGTAAGCACAGGGCTCCACTTTTTTCCTGCTCTAACACTTTCCACAGTGCATCGCGAAGGTGGGTTTGGGCTCTGTCTCCTGCATGGAGCTGGGAGAGGGTGAGGATGGTGATTTCTTCACTGTTGCATCCCTTGAGTCGGAGCCATGCCTGGCATGTCGTAAGAGATCATTACTGGTTTCTGAATGAACAATGAATGGATGGATGGATGAAGGGGTGAAGGATAAATGCATGAAGGAGTGAATGAATGAATAATGAATGGATGGATGGATGGATGGACCAACATACAAATAGATGGATGTGAGAAAGGAAGAATGAATAGATGAATAGGTGGATGAATAAATGGTGGATGGATGGATGGATGGGTGGATGGATGAATTGATGTATAAATAGAAAAAAAGTAACTAACTAAGTGGAGTAGGCAGTAGGGGTTTTCTTACAGGAAGAGTTGACCTTACACTTAGCCTCCTCCTCAGGAATTCGCTTCCTCCCCTCCTGACCTGCAGGGCAGCCCATGCGCATTTCTCACGTGAAAAGCAAAGCCTGAGAGTGGGCTCAACTCCCTGAATGTTGTGGGACAATGAAAGAGACAGGACGAGACTCAGACCCCTGAACTCACATTATGTCTCCAGATAGGGGCTCCTTACCAGGGGCCCTAGGATGAGATCCCAGAGTCTGTGAGCCCCCAGAAATTGTAGCAAATTTGTATATGTTTGGGAAATTTCTTGGTGAAAAATCCGTGGTTCTCCCCACGTGCCCAAAGGGGCCCACGACCCCCCGTAGGTGAAGCGCGGCATCGCCATCGCGAAGGAGCAAAGTGGGCTCCTCTCTCCGGACCAGCTCAGCTCAGCACATCTCCGAGGGCCGCTGGGGTGCAGCACTCAGCGGCCAGGTCACTGTGCTTATCCCACGGCCCCGTCATTCGGGTTTTCCCTTCGCCCCTCCGCCGTTCATTCCCGTGACACGTCTTCAGTGAACTCGCGGCTGGATCGTCTGTAAGGTCCCCCGGAAGCCACATTTCCTGACCTTCCTCCGTGCTCTCCCTTCCTGCAGCCGTCCCCAGCTAAGTGGCAGCCCCGGCTTCTGCAAAATCATAGATCCCAAGACCAGCCAACATTTATTTCCGGCCAGGCCCTGCTAAGTGTGCCCAACAGCTCCACGAAGTATGTGTATTTAACACCCACTCTACAGAGGGGGAGATTGAGTCTCAGAATGGTCTGGTGAGGACCACACAGCTAGTGGGGATCTATAATTCATCTCCTTCCTTGAATTGTCAGGGCAACCTGATGAAGCAGGTGGCGCGATCTCCACTTGAAGGCGAAGGGACTCACGCCCAGAGAGGAGAGCCACGTGCCGGGGTGGTGGAGCCAAGATCTGGCCCAGGCAGTGGACCAGGGACGTCCAGGTGGACCTGCCTGCACTCAGGATGGAGGAGCGCCCTGATGGCGGAGCCTGGGGAGGCGGCAGTAGGTAGACGATGGTTTAAGCCTCGGGTGGGCCGTGGAGTTGCTCAGGAGAGAGGAAAGGACTAAGAGAAAACCGCGAGTAAGAAACACGCGTGGCCAGGGTGCAGGAAGACGCATCCCCATAAAGGCTGAGAGGGGTCCGGGAGACAGGAGGAGAGCGGGACAGGGCAGTGAGGAGGAAACCAAAGGAAGAGAGTGTTTCAAAGGCCAGGGGTCCTCTGGGAGGGGCACCGCCTAGAGCGGGCAATTTCACACCAGGAGCAGGCATCAGAATCCCCCAGAGGGCTTGAGAAACTCAGATTCCTGGGCCACCCCCAGAGCTCCTGATGCGGCAGGTCTGGGCCAGGGCCTGGGAATGTGCATTTCCGAGTTCCCGCTCGATGTCCCTGCATCTGGTCCAGGCGCCATGCTTTGAGGGCCATGGCACGGTATGGAAGGGTGGTTTTCTCCCAGCGGAGGGAACGTCAGACGGCCTAGGTCCAGGGTACTTAGCCAGGTCCCTGAGCTATTTACCCCTCCTTTGTCTACTCACTCACTCCTTTCTGCTAACTCCCTCAGACTCTTTATTTTTTAGGGTTCTTTCTTTTGAAACTGAGTGTAACTCGCACCCAGTAAAGTGCACTAATCCTAAAGGCCCATGCTTGGCGGGTTTTACATCGATCCCGTGTGTCTGCCACCGAGGTGCAGGACGTGTCTAGCACACCCCGCGATATCCTTCGTTCCAACCAATAACCGGCCCCACTGTTCCAACATCTGCCGTAATCAGTAGCGTTCTTCCCCTTGAACATCACAAGATGGAATCGCGCGGCACGTTCTCTTTGTGCCATAGGCCCTTTTGGGTGGTTGGCCCCAAGTCTCTCACTCACTCTGAAAACCCAGCGTGGGTGCTCGTGCCCACTGACTCCTACCGCCCTTTGTGCCTCTGTGTCTGTGTAAGCTGCATTTCCCTCAAGCTCCTTTTAATTCTCACTGTCCTTGGCCAGAAAAAGATTCAGCATCGTCCATTCCAATTCTCCAAACAGCCCTGGAAGGAAGCCGTTCGCATCCCTGCCGTTTTGCAGATGAGGAATCTGAGAGGTTCTGAGCCGTTAAGCCATCAGCCCCCAATTCCACAGCCTCTAAAAAGCAGCCTCCGGCAGTTTGACCCCAGAGCCTGCCTTTAGCCGTCCTACCTCCCAGCACAGGCCTTGCGACCCAGTAGACATGACATCGATGCTTGTTGAATGACTAAGTGAAGTCAACCCCTTCAGCGCACCTGTCTCACTGGTCTCGGGAGGTGCACATTAAAAGTGCCTAGGGTGACTTCCCAGGGAGTGACTCAAGGCTGGGCCAGCTTTGCTCGCGAGGTGAGCGGTGGACTCATGTCCCCGATGATCCAGCCTCAACTTGACTCACACCTGAGCTGTCCCCTCCGGA
Source organism: Avahi laniger (assembly GCA_963575035.1). Lineage (NCBI taxonomy): Eukaryota > Metazoa > Chordata > Mammalia > Primates > Indriidae > Avahi > Avahi laniger. The sequence goes on along the minus strand of CAUYSK010005471.1, from coordinate 22,663 downwards.
GGCCTGGAGATTTGGTTTGGGGATAAACGCCTCCCCGAGCCATCAAAAGCTAGAACCACAAGGCTTCTCAGCTGGGCTGCGGAAGATGCGCGTAAGGCCGTCAAACAGCCAGTAGCATTTGTGCTGGCGAAAGAGATAAAAAAGGATTTCCAAAAAGCATAATGTTTTTCCTCCCCTAGTTTTTTGAAGAGGAGAAAAGAAAGAGGGAGACAGAGGACGAGCAGGGAAAACGGGCCTGATTATAAATGAAGAGTGGCGTGAAGTTAACAGTGACTCATTTTTTAAATTGATGTTTGACAAGAACAAGGGAGAACTGAGATAAGGACAATTAAGGAGTAATGAAGAGCTTAGAAACAGAGAGAAACGCGGGTAAGAAAATCATCCTGAAAGGCTATGACTGGAAATGACTCAGTGTGTGTCGGGGCCAGGCTGGGGCGTGGGCGTCCCCGGGGAATCTGCGAGAATGATTCCGAAGAGTCGGTGCAAATGAGAGGGCCTCGGAAAATCCAGCCGGGCTGTGAATCTCACATCTGCCCACGCCTGTCCTGTCCGGGGCACCACGCCAATCCGATCCACTGTCCTCTGTCACCTGTAGCCCTGACGTACTTCCTGATGGATCTCCTTATTTCCTCTCCCACCCTCTCCCCCGCCCCGTCCATTTGCCTCGGGCAGCCAGAGGAATCCGCCTCGAGACAAAGTGATCGTCATTTCCTTATTCCAGATCCTTCTGTAGTGTCCCAGCGCATTTCCAGGGGCATAAAATCTAAAGGCCTCACCTTGATCTCCAAGTTCTAGGCTCAGGTATGAGCTAATGGCCACCTGTCCTGCCTCATCTCAAGCCAGGCAGCCCCTTACTCTGTACACGCCATCGTCGAACATGCCAAGCTTGTTCCGACCTCAGGGCCTTTGCACATGCTGTTTTCTCTACCTGGAACACTCCTTCTTCACACAGGGAGAGGAATACTCCTTCTTGATCTTCAAATTTAAGCTTCATGTCAGTAGGAAATATTCCAGAACACCTAACTGAAGTCTCTCCTGTCATTCTTTCTAACTACACTCTATGGCATTTCTTTATGGTCCTTATCATGGTGTATAATTATAGCTTCTTTTCATTTGATTGCTTTTATGTTATCTAGTTCCTCCTCCAGACTATGAAAGCAAGGATCTTTATTTGGCAAAGTATCACCCAGCGTCTAACACAATGACTTACACACAGTAGAATAAATGAGAAAGCAGCCATCTAAACCAGTGGTGCTGGTTTAGCTTCAGGCACAGCTGCATCCAGGAGATCGGTGTCATCAGGAATCTTTCTCTGTTCACCTCTCAGATCTGCTTTCCTCTGTGCCGTCTTCATTCTCAGGCAGAGTCTCCTCAAGGCAGACTTCTGTTCCACCAGTTGATCAACTCCACTGGAAAGAGAGGCTCTCCTTTCTAATCACTGCGGCCAAAGTCGAGCCACCACTTACTCATTTGACAAGCCTTTATTGAGCACTTACTATGTTCCACGCACTGTTCTAAGTATCGAGGAGTCATCAGGAAGCAGAAGGGGAGAGTCCTTGGTATCTCGGAGCTTACATTCTAGTGGGCAAGACACACCATGAACAATCAGAGGTGGGGACAGAGTTGGAGCGTGTTGGAAGGAACACGGTAGAACTCAGCTGATGTGTGTTGCCTCTGATTGCCCTGCCTGGAAGCTCTCATTTCTCCTCAACCCGTCCCACGGCAGTGAGAGTAAGGGCAGAATTATTTCCCGAAGGAAAATGGGATGCCACCACCAGAAAAGGGGAAGGGGAGACAGGCAAACCCAGGAGCCGTCCTCTGCAGACGGTAGCGGAAGCAGGCTCAGGGGCTCGGACACAGGGTGTCACTCCTTCGCCAGGTGTCCACGGTGGGCGGGGCTCCGTGCCAGGCACTGTGGCTTAGGGCAGCGATTCTCACTTCCCGGGTGGAACATTGGGGTGCTGGAACCAACCTGTTAGCACCAGAACACCAGAGCATGCAAATACTTGACTCTAGATAAATCAGAGAAGATTCTAGCAGGTCCCTACAAGGAATGTCACTTTCAGTTGCTGACAAACTTCCATGAGCAGGAAGGAAGGGCCTGCACCACCCCAGACACACACCTTTCAGCCCGACATCATGAAGCCGTCACCGGTAAGAGCTGTCGGCCCTGGTAGTTACAAGCTACCACATCGCTTTACTTTTCTGCAAAATGATTTTCCAACCTTGAAATCTAGCAATGCCCATGAGGGCACATAGCTTCCTCGGTCTGTGGGTCTGAGAATTGCGAGTTAGCGGCGCTGAGCTAATATTTGCTCTGAAAAGGGCAACTTCCAGAACTGGTTGTGTTTGGGGAGGAGGCCAAGCTCTGCGGTGGGTTTGTTTTCGGCAATCTTGCAGTCTGTGTTTTTGGGTTCCCCCACGAGGCCATCCGAGGTCCTGAAATTAGAGACCAAGGGATCGAAAGATGTTGTTTTGTCCTCAAGATGATTGTTAGAACAAGTGTGTTACCTGGTTTTTATCTCAAACACCATCTCAGGGGGTTTAGTACTGACTGCCCAGACCACAGTGTTGAGAGCAGATCCAAGTTCAGCAGGAGGGTATGCTGTGATCCACTAGTAATGTCTGCCAGGGATGCAGGTAAAGTGGGTTGTGCACACCTGCCAGATATTTGCCACCCGCCGATCAAATGGCTAACATCGTGCATCCTAGTGAAAAATGCTCAGCTAGAAATAGACAAAAAGTAATAAGAGTGATCCTCCTGTGGCCACGTGTCACCGTGAAAACAGACTCTCAGGTGAGACCAGCCCTGGCTCCACCACTTATATACTGTACACCCTTGGGTGAATCAAATACCTCCGAGCCTCAGTTTCCTCATGATCCCATTGTTGTAGTGATAATAATATTCCTGCCACATAGGATTTGTTCAAGGACTAGATGAGATCACATCCACGAAATTATTTATATGTAGTAGGAACTCAATAAACCCTACTTCCCTTCCTCCCGCCCTCTCCTCCTAAATCCATCCAGCCTGAGAGGTAAGACGTCAGGAAAGGGAGGGAGAAGTTCCCCGAAATAGCTAAGATAATGGGAGTGTTGTGGGGTTGACTTGGAAATGAGCTCAAATTGGAACAATTGGAAAGCAATGCGGAGTTTTAAAAACCAACCCTGAAACTTCCAGAACTGGAGCTACAAGCTTGTCAGGCTGGGATGCACCCCTGACCCCAACCCCTGGAAAGACTCTCTCTGGTTTTGAAGGGCATGCGTATTACAACCGGATGTGTAGGGTGAAAGCCCCGCTCTACCACACACTGGCTGCTTGATGTCGCCTCTGTGTGCCTCAGTTTTCTTATCTGCAAAATGGGAGTGGCAAGAGTACCTTCCCCATAAGGGTGATGCATCAACTAACTGAGATCTAGGGAGAGCCTGGGCACAGCCCCTTGCCCATGATGGATATTATTATAACGCAATAGTCATCATCACGATGAGCCACAAGCACCTGCTTCCTCTGCGGCCTGGAAGCGCACCGTTCGGCCCCTCTCATTCTGTCAGATCGTCACAGGGTAATAGAGGATGTTGAAGAGACATCCACAGAGAAGAATCCCCCGTGCCTTCCAGGAGAGGCGCCCCTCCCGGGGCCGGGGGTTGGAGGACATCCGAGCCTGCTGGCGAACGCACCCCGCGGAGGGCTCCGCGTCCCTTCCGGGCAGATGGCGTCCCCGGGGCCCATCAGTAATTACCACAACAGCAGAACTTCCCACTTCCCACTCTAATGCCCCTGTCACCGGTCAAGAAGCCTTGCAATTCAATATTTGGAAATGATTAGCCCAGCTCACGGCCTCTGCGGAATCAATTAATGCGAACGTGACCATAAATTAAGGGGAAGCAGGACGCACACAGGAGGATGAGGTCACAGCAGCCACGGACCTCTGGCTCAGAGGAGATTCCCCGGGAAGGGGAATGACCGGGGCGGGGGGCGGGGGGAGGGGTCCTTCGCCTCTTCAGTCACACAGGTGGGGGCCGCTCTCTACCAAGAGCCCCCAGGGACCCACTGCCGGAAGCCTGTGGCCAGGGCCGCTGGGCTCAGGCCAAAAGGGTGTGGGGAGGGGACACTCAGTGTCCAGAGCTCAGCAGTCCACCTCGGCCATCCCTCTGCCTCCGCGCAGGCCTACCCCAGCGCCTTCCCGACCTAGAGGAAGATGCCATAAACTCACTGTCTCTGAGTCTCTCGGGACAGTCTTAGCTTCGGGTGACCCCTGGGGCAAGATGACACAGACGGCCCTCACCAACCCAGGCTCAGGATGCTCCCAGGAGTGAGGAAAGTGCTCCTCGGGGCCCATTTCTCAGAAGGCCCAACCTACACCCATCAGAAAGCAGGTGCTGAGAGGCCAGGCCAACTTGAATTTGGATCACTGCTTGGCCACATGCTGGCTGTGTGACCATGCGCAAGACTCTTAACCCCTCCAAGCTTCAGTTTTCCCTGTAAAATGGGGATTTAAAAAAAATTAAATAAATAAAAGTAGACACATGGAGCCGGGTTGCAGGTGAGCACTTTGGGAGGCCAAGGCAGGAGGATCGCTTGAGGCCAGGAGTTTGCAACTAACCTGGACAACATAACAAGACCCTGTTTCTACAAAAAAAACAGAAAAATTAGCCAGGTGTGGTGGCACACGCCTGTAGTCCCAGCTACTTGGGGGGCTGAGGCAGGAAGATCACTTGAGCCCAGGAGTTGGAGCCTGCAGTGAGCTATGGTGACGCCACGGCACTTCAGCCTGGGTAACAGAGCAAGACCTGGTCTCAAAAACAAAAAGTAGACAAATGGGCAAAACGCAGTGCCTGGCACATAGAGTACTTGGTCAGTCGGGCTTGCTGTTGGCAGTTCCTGGAGTAGTAAATAGAAAAATAGCAAAGACCTTTAAGGGCTTCAGAGCTTGTATTACAGAACGCTGTCCCCCTAAAGGCCAGGAAAGGAGTCAGTCATCTCGCTCTGCTTGAGAGCTCACTCGCGTGGCTCTTCGCAAGCTTTGAGTTCGTACTCGCTGGCTGTGGGCCGGAGACATCAGCTCCCTGGCACGTGGGTCTCTCCATAGGGCAGGTCAGAATCTGGCCTCTTGCTGTTCGCAGGATGCCAAGAAAGCAAGGACAAGAGGAGACGAGAAGAGGGAAGCCACTGCCTTTTTGTCGCCTGATCTCAGAAGTGCCAGCCCCTCACTTTTGCCGTATCTCTTGAGAATCAAGTCGCCGGGTAGGAGCCCTGGAGGCGGCTTCCTCCTAAGGGACAGTTAGCGTCCTTACCGAGTGCCAGGCTCTGGGTGCTTTTCAAAGGAGCTAGAAGAGAAGTTTTTGAATATTCTCATCACGGACATCTTCCAACCTAATCCTCTCTCCACCCGCGTGGGCTGAGCAGTACCTGTCTGTTGGAAAGAGCAGAACACATAATTATCCAACCAAGAAAAGGGGAAATTCTCTCCTTGAAAACATGAGGGGGCAGGAGGCCAGCAACAAAGAGACCAGAAAGAAAAAGAGAAAAGTTGGTTAAATACTAGGACTGCCCCTATTTTATAGGTGACGATGTTGGAGGCTCGGAGAAGCCGGGTCAATTTGCCTGGACATAGGAGGAACTGCTGGAATTGGAGCTGTGTTTTCAGCTTTAGAATCTTACTCTACAAAGGTCAGGCCACTGTCCTTGGGATGCAGCCACGGACAAGTTCCTGGCTGCCCTAAACTTGGAAGGTTGAATCTCTGATTGATGGTGTCAGGAAGCCGGCGTCCTGGCTGGTCGGGGCAACCTTGCGAAGGGAGCGTAATTCAGGAATGTGACTTTCTATCCAGGCCAGGGTGAGCGAACTCCTTCACCTGTCTGGCTAGTCTCGCTCGGGACTTGAAGGCCCGTTGATCGTTGTGGCCAGCACCATCTATTGGGGTTAAAATCGGGAGAGTAGAGCTAATCCTATTGGGAGGAAACCGCCTTGAACCCCCAAAGGGAGCGAAGCACGGTAGCATAACCCGAGAGGCTAAACCCTGGGCTTCCCATCCTGACCCCAGCAAGCTCGGAGCAGGGCAGCCTTCCAGGTGTGGGCGGAGATCATGCCCAGAAGCAATGGGACTTACACCCCAGCCAGGCCTGGTTCCCCATCTCACCTCTGCCGCTACCTGATTTCAGGACCCTGAGCAAACCACAAAGCCCCTCCAAGGCCCGGTCTCCTGACCCGTAAAATGAAAGCGATGATGATCCAGCCTCATGGGCCCACCGAGAGGCTGAGAAACGCAGAGTCTGCAAAGCACTCAACGTATAACGGTCACCGTCCCCGGCCTACGAGACATGCCAGGCGGAGATCCGCTGCGTTCGTGCCTATGCTCCTCAAGCCTGGCTCAGACCTGGTCCCTCGTCACGTTGAGTCAATCGACGAGAGCATCAAGGAAGAATGCAATTTCTTTTCTTCTTTAAAGAAAAGCTAATTCCCTAACAGATGAAAGAATGCGATTTCTGAACAAGGGGAAGGCTTGGAAGATGTGAGTTCAAGAGTTCGCGCCATTCTCAGGTGTAGAGAGCGTATGAAGTGGGCCGTGCTCCTGTTTCTAAAGCGGCTTTGGCCCAATGAGCCAACGATGTTAAGTCCCTGCCTGGCAACGTGGAGGTGCCCCCAACACCCATTCTGTGACTCCCGAGGTCTCTCCCGGATCCCAAGGAGTGAGGCTGCCGTATTTCCCTAGAAACAGGTGGAGGAGGAGCAGAGCATTTTTGCTGGCAGCTCGAGGGAGGGAGAGGAGACGGGGTCTTTCTGAAAGCTTAGGGTGGTCTGGGGACAGGTGAGGGCGACCCTCCCCTCCTTGCCACCTCTGCGTGTCCTCCTGGATGCATGATGCCCCCACTCACAGCAATCTTGGTGTTTTCCCCTCCATTTGACATGGGGGGCAACGAAACCCTCCGTCTTGGCTCAATACGCACCAGCTTCCTAAGGAGAGACAGGAGCAGGCATATGACAGACGACAGATGACTGTCACGGCCACCAGTGGTCTCAGAGCTCCTGGCACCCAGGGAACACGTGCCGTGTGCGGACATGTGTGTGCATGCACACACACGTGTATCTAGTGCGTGTGAAATGCTCTGTTCTCTGCAGCCTGGTCTTCGTGGGCCAGCGGCGACTCCAGCACGCAGGGTTGCCGGAAGGGCCTTGTCATCCGCCGGGAGGGGCTGGCTCTCCGCCGCGCTGGAGGCTGCTGGCTGCAGATGGTCAGATATTAAATTCTGCTCAGTCTCCCATCTGGTGGCTGCTCCGGCTGGCCAGGAGAACTCCCCTTGGGCCGGCTCTGGGCTCTGGATAAGACATTCTGTCTGACCCGACCCTCCAGTGACCTCAGACAGGGCTGTGTTCAGCTGACCAAGAGGGTCCAGCCGCCCCCTCCAGCCAACTGTCCCCTGGTACCCACCCAAGACAGCTTCTCCACCCTCACCTCCCAGGGGCTCAGAGCATTCGATCAACCAGGGGTCCTGTCCTGGCGCCATCGGACATTTGCTGGACCCTCCCTGAGCCTCAGCTTCCTCCTCTGTGATCCCACATCTCAGGGCCATTGGAGGATAAAATAGTAGATGACACACGCAGAGAAGGGTCTCTCCACCGCGGCGCTGCTGACATGCTGATCGCGATCATCCTTTGGGCTGGGGTTGCCCCGTGCACCGTGGGACGCTGAGCCACATCCGTGGTCTCTACCCACTAGACGCCCACCCCCAGTTGTGACAACCAAAACTGTCTCCAGACATTGCCAAACGTGCCCTGCTGGGAATCGCCGGTGTAGACCGTTTCCTGCTGCGCCTGTCTCACGCTCAGCACTCGATAGAGAAAGGCTACGTGGGGCCAGCAACCGTTTTCCGACTTAAAGGAGGAAGCGTGGCCGTAGGGCGCTTTGAACATCGCCAGGCACCGAAGTACTCAACAAACGTCAGTGGTTACTGCTGTTTTTTTGTCTTGCCAAAGGACCTTTCTAGTCATGCATAGACTGGAGGCTCAAAGGAGGCTTTGAAATATGTTTGGGGTTCAACATTCATTCATCGAACACTTACGGAGAGCTACAGAGTAGCCGGGATGGACACATACGTGGGCCCGGTTCTTACCTGGGTGAGAGAAGGGGGCAGGGGAGGGGGAGCCACCTGAGGCTGGAAAAGTCCCCACTTTCATCCACGGCGCAGCTGACATTTCGGGGTGATGTGCAGAAACAGAAGCAGCGTGGCCTTCCCCTCTCCTTCCCCCCATCCTCCCCCGCCCCCAGTACCCCCAACCAGCGGTGCCAGGGGCACTGGGCAGCCCGTCCCCTGCCCTCGCCCCCTCTCGACCTCACCGTCCCCAGACCAGTTTCCCAGAAGCGTTATGTCTCTGCTCAGTGGACTTGTCTGCTGGGCCCAGCACAAAGAGGGTTCCCAGGACGCGGAATTTTCAGTGCTAAATCCAGGAAAGTTCTGGGCACACCAGCAAGGTGGGTCCCTCTACCTGTGGACTCTCAGTTTGCGGGGTGTTCACCCACGCCCTCTGGGCTTCTGCAGACAAGTCGGCCCGGGGTGACTCGGGCCCACCCGGGCAGCCTTCTAATCCCCCTGCAAGGGCAGACTCAGGGCCAGGTGGCCCAACAGCTGCTCAGGGAAGCCCACCCGCCCATCTGAGGCTCTGAGGGGGAGAATCCCAGGCCAAATGGGGAAAGGACTTTTCCAAGGCCACCTAGAGGGTTCATAGCAGAGCTGGGAGCAACAGCCGGGACTTCTAGATAAGCAGAATAATTTAAATTAAAATTTAAAGCAGAATAATGATAATCACTGAGGTTTATCAAGTTCTTTGTGTGCCCCATCCCTGCCCTGAACACTTCGCTGGCATTATTTCACTGACTGCCCCCATCCTGACCCCAAAAGTTAGTACCTCTATTGCCAGGGCCGTTTTACAGAGGGGGAAACCGAGGCATGGATATGTGCAATGACTTGCCCTAGGGGACCAGCTGGGAAACGGAAGAGTCAGGATTTAAGCCCTGGAAGTCAGACAGCACAGCTAGAGGAGGTACCCATGGTGCCATGTGGCCTCCTGCGAGCAGCCTCTCACCGTGGACTCTGGTGGCCCCGCTCTTGGCAGATCGGAGTGGGGGACCTTTGCAATGTGCTGCAGGGAGGAACACACACACGTTCACCTATGACTTATGGGGGGATCTCCACCCCCAGAAGGGGGCAATGCTTACCTTAGATGATGACTTGCCAATGGTGGCATTTCAGACACTTGGTGAGCTAGAGCAATTGCAGACAGGGACCTGTCCCAAGCCCTTCCCTCCCTGCCGTGGTGGAGAACCATTAACTCTCTTTACCATTCCCAGGGTCCCGAGGGATGGAGGCAAGTGACATGAGGCAGAAGTGAAAGAAGAGGTGGTATTCATGCAGAATTCTTTATTGAGACCGTGTGAGCTATTGGAGAACCAGCCATGAACATAGCACAGGGACAGAGACACACAGGAGACCAGGGAGCCAAGGCCAGTGTGATCTATGTCAGGCTAGAGGTGAGCCCAGGGTACTCTGGAAACACAGAGGGGCCACTTCACCCAGCCTTAGGATATAGGAGGGGCTTCCTGTTCTCTGCTTGTCTCCTCTCCTGAGTTGCAGACCTCAGTCTCTCCTCCTGCAGATGAGCCTGTTCCAAACGGCAGGAACAATACCGCCCCCAGCCTCAGCTTAGCAGCCTCTGCAGAAAGACAGCTTCCTTCACCCAGTAACAGTATATCAGTTCCAGGGAAGGGACTTGATTGGCCGTGCTTGAGTCACATGTTCACCTTTCAGACTAATCGTTTTGAGGGAATGGTATGAGGTACTGTGATTGGCCGGGCCTTAATCATGTACTCACCACTGTGGCCAGGGAAGTAGGAGCTATTATGACGGAAAGATCTCTAAAATGTTACTAAAACCCATTACGAACATCTAGGACAGTGTCTGGCAGGTAGTGTCTGTTCACTAAATGGGAATGTTATTGCTGCTGTAATCATCTGGCAGAGTCAATGACAGCTTTATTGAAATCTGGAGCTGAAGCTTAAAGGCTTGAGAGAATTCTAGCAGGGAGAGAGGAGGGAGAAGGGAATGCCAGGTCAGACACACAGACCTTGGTCAAGCTAAGTTTGTGTTCATCAGCGGGGACCGTGATACATTGCACCAGCATCCTAGAGGACAATTTAGATGTAACAGAACTGCAAGGTGGGGCTTGGAGTACCATGGGGCTACCCTCGCACACCCTGCAACAGGCAAACTTAGCTCTGTGGTCGTTTCTTCTTATTCACTCATTTCCTTTCATTCATTGCTTTATTCAACGATATTCTTTGTGCACCCACCATGCGCACCTACTGGGCCCTGGGTTTCAGCAGTGGACGGGACATGCACAGCCTTCATGCTCAAATTCTAGCTCTTTCTCAATGACAATTCCAAAACGATTTTCCCCCTTGCACAACTGATTGGGAAGGAGAGGCATGTCTACTCCACACCTCCCTGGGGGTTTCAAGCTGGTTTCAAGTCCAGGTCTCATGACACTATGCCCATGTTCTTTTTTTTGGCCCCAAAGGCACTTTTTAAATGTAATTCATTGCCAGCATTTAAAACTCAGAAATTTTCATGTCAAACTTGGGGCTTCTCTTGAGAATCCAGAAGACCTACGGATGTGGAGTTTGTGTTCCCCGGGGCAACAGTCAGCTGGAGCCATGCCGTGTGCACCCCTTTAGCCATGACCTGAGCTCTCTGATTCTCAAGGTCCCCATGTGACTCATTTCTCTGATTCATTGACTGGTTGGCTCCTGCAGGCCTTTGAGTTTGCTACCCTGGGGTTTTGGCCACTGGGTGACAATGTCAGCTTTGTCTGGGGTCTGCTCCTCGCAAGGCTGCCTCCCAGCCTCCCCAGAACCCCCTCCTTCTCCAGCAGCTCCTCCAAAACTCCTGTGGAGTAAAAGACCTGCAGCCTGGGGGCAGGGTGGGGGCGGGGGACAAGGAGCAGGTGAAACTCAGCCTGGCCTTTTTCGTACTGTTTTCAAACCCCAGCCTATTAGGTGAAGCTGCTTAAAGGAATAAAAGGCAGAAATTCAAGTGGTTTTCATTGCAGCAGAGATGAGTGGGCGTTTTACCCAGTGCAGAAGGAAGGCGGTTTTAAGCATCTTCAGAATTACCTTCATTCAGCCTTTGAATAGCTTGATTCTCAGGCTGCTCTGAGCTCAGAGAGCCTCTTCAATGGGCATATAAGAGCAAAACAAGGAATGGGTGGTTCTTCGGCCTCCTGGAAGAGTTTCGGGGGGCTTTTAAATCACTTCTGGAGGATTCTTACCCACCTACTTCCAAAAGATGGGTAGAAGTAAGGAACAGATGACTCACATTCTGATTCAAAGAACATTTATTGAGTACCTACTAGGCACTTCAGATACCATCTATAAGACAACAAATCCCTAAACTACTCGCCAGCCCAGACCTCTCTGAATCCTTGTGTCCAACTTTCTGCTTGACACATCCGCTCAGATGTCTCCCAGACATTGCAAACATCCATATTCTAAAGTCAACTCTTTACTTCTGCAAACAAAAGAAAGAAAGGAAGGAAGGAAGGAAGGAAGGAAATAACTCTCTGACATCATCTTCAGCTCCATAAGCATCAACTCCGTCTCCACAGTTGCTCAAGCTAGAACTCAGAAGTTGTTCTGGCCTCCTTTCTCAGCCACACCAGCCAATCCACACCCAAGTCCTGCTGGGTCCATCTGCCCACCTGATCTGCCCGTAGGTTAGTTCAGGTAGTGCTAGCTGCTGCACCAGGCAGACCCTGTAATCTCAGTGGCTTGATAATGACAAAAGTTTGTTCTGTAGTCAAATAAAGTCTAAGGAAGGGTTCAGGTGGTGATCGGGGAGCTCCTATCCTGTGACTCTGCCAGCCCGCAGGATCTCTGCCTTCCAGCCAACACAGAGGGAATGAGAAGGCAGGGAAGACATACCTGCTCTTAACCCCTTCAGCCCAGAAGTGATGCCATTGCTTCTGCCCCGCCCCCCCGTTCATTGGTGAGAACCAGTCACATGACCTCACCCAGTTGCAAAGGATACTGGGAAATGCAGTCTCCAGCTGGGCAGCCGCTTCCCAAGCCACAAATCAACTGTAAAAGCAGAGCATGAACCTTCGGCGGACAGCCGGCCACCTCTGCCTCGTCCATTTCCTCCACCTTCACTGCCCCCACCCAAGTCAAAGCCACATTGGGGAGCACCACAGGGAGCCTCAAAGAGCAAGGTGGGGAGCAGCTGGTAGAGCTTGGGAATGAGCTACGTGGAAAGGACTGCCCTAGCAGAGGAACAGAGCCCCGCTCTCCCCAGCCAAAGCAGGGAGCCAGGAGGTAATAAACTCAACTGCATTCTCCTCTTACCCCCCGTTATCCTGCCGGTGTCTCCTACTGGCTGAACTCAACCAGAAGGGAGGTCTGCAGACTGGGCCAGCCCCCAGGGGCACCAAGGGGGTGCAGAGCCAGTGAAAGCACCTGGAGAAACAAACAGCCCATAGCCCATGCCCCTTTCAGGGTGAACGATGAGAGGTGGCCCCGTCCATTAGGGTTTCTTTGGTTTCAAGCACCCTAAATGGATTCTGGCAAAATTTAAGCAAAACGAGGAACATATCGGAGGGATCTGGGATAGCGCCAAGATTTCGAGGAAAAGCTAAACAACTGGCCCTCAGAAATCGGAACCAGACTCCCAAGACCACATGTGAAGGGGGAGGGGAGCACCCCAAAGAAAGCTGGGGCACAGTTGCAGGAAGACAGGATGTGAATGCTGAGCCCTCAATGACAGGAGGAGTCTCACTAGACTCACTGCTACCAAAAAGAAAATGAAACTAAGTCAGCAGAGAAGCAAATGCCTCGTCAAACCCCCTAAGGCTCACGTATTGGTGCTCAATCAACATTTGCGGGTTGGAGGAATAAATGAACCAAGGAATGCTAAAGAACTTGGGCTTAATCCAGAGGGCACCGGGGACTTCGAAGTGCTTCAAGCTCTGAAGGTGACATGGTCATATTTGCACCTTGGAAAGATCTCTCCGGCTGGGGCTGGGAGTTTTGATTGCAGGGCTCGGGGAAGTACGTTGTGGCTGATGGAGCGTCCCAGGTGAGGAAGATGGTGGCTCAGACTGGAGAGTGGTCCCAGAGAAGGAAAGATGGGGTTAGAAGAGGGCAATCTGGGGTCCGGAGGCACAGTCAGAGGCTTGAGGACTGTATGATATGACAGTGGATGAAGCTGGTTGATACAGCTCAGAACCCCGTTGGCGAGAGGCGAGATACTCAGCGTGTGCTAGCAAACTTATGAGATGCTTCAGCCACCCTTAACCCGCCACAGCTGTTGACTCAAGACCCCAGATAGCCCAGGCGCCCAAGCCAATCTCACAAGTTGATATAAAGACCCCTCCAGCTGCCAGGGTGACTGAGACCCATCACTGACCCCAGAGAGCTTCCACGCCATTGGCCCAGGAGATGGGCACAGCAATCACCTTGCCCGAACAAGGAACAGGAAATCGCCTGGGAGACACCCACACCCTCCTCACAGCATTTCCAGGGGGCTACGGGGCAGCCCAGGACTAAACCAGGGCTCCAGAAATGTGGATTTCATCCAGCCAAGCCCTAAGCCACACAAACCCTTAGGCAGGGGGTTAATTCCACCTTCAGCAAAATGTAAGCTCCCGGGGGTTCCTGGATGCACCATCACTTCCGGGTCTTTGGAATGAGCTCCTCCCCTTCCTCCCTGCCCTGGGCCAACTCCAATCATTCTGCAGCGCTCAGCTCAGAAGTTACTCCCGCAGGGTAGGAGCTCCTTTGCCCCAGGCTGGGAAGGCATGGACGTGGCATGGTCATTGTGTGACATTGAGCAAGTTGGTTATCTTATCAGAGGCTCCGTTTTCTCCCCTGGAAAATGGAGTTATAATAGTAGCTGCCTAACAGATGTATTGTAAACCTTAATGGTGTGGCCCTTATAACTCACTTAGCCTGGAGCCTCCAGCCTAGGAGGCAGGCAGCAAGTATCTGCTGTCGCTGGCCTTAGCCACTTTTCCGTCTTGAGACTCAACTGCAGAATCCGCTACAGACCGTTTTTTGCCAGCGCCTGTGATTTCCCGAGACCTTGGATGGCCCTGCATTGATTCTGGCAGCTCTCCTACTAGTATTGATCAAATAACAAAGCCACCTTCCTCTGGAGAGGTGTGCGGGGGGGCGTGTTAATTGGCCTAAGAGCTGTGTGTGTTGGGGACCTAACAGATTTCTGAATGAAGTCACTGATATCCTTTCTGTGGCTTCAGTTCAAAGAGGGATCAGAGGTTCTTGAAATGATTGGAAAAGTCTACGTCGGCATTTCTTTCTTACATCGAAGGTGCTGTCCACACCCGTAGCATGATTCACTGGCTGGACAGTCAGAGATTTTACTTCTTGTATGTAACAACCCTTTCTCGAACACCGAGAGCCCTTCCCCGCCCCCGCCCGGTTCCCCTGTCTGCCCTCTTGTCTTGCTGTTCTTGTCACAATCCTCATCTCGTTCGACATTGTATTATTAGTTTGTTTACTTGTGGACTTTTACATTATTTACGTCTTTTCCTGTGTGTGGTCTGCCTCCGTGACTAGAACATCAGCTCCATGAGGGCTGGCGCTGGCTCTGTCTCCCCGGGGCCCAAAACATACAGTGGGTGCTCAATACTTGTTGATCAGATGAATGAACACCAAGCAATGGGCCGTGCCTTTTGCAGGGAAAAGAAAATATGAACAGTAAGAAGTGATTCTGGCTTGCAAATGCTTATTTATTGAGTGATCAGGAAAAGAGTTGGGAAAAATCATTACGATTCCAGAAAGAATCGGATGCATTCGAAGAGAGGGGCCTTAACATTCTCTGAGAGGCAGAGAAAGAGGAGAAGGGATCTCACGTAGCGCGGTTAGTTCTTCGCAAGCTTGTTTATCGTCTGCTTCTTCCGAGGGCCTGAGCCCAGGCCTGCTGATGGCAGGGACCATGTCTGTCGGTTCATCTAGGCACCAGGCGGAGTCCAGTGTGTGGCACATGGTACGAGTTTGGTAAATGTCTTAGTTTAGCTTTACTCTGGGTCCCCAAGAAGCAGACCCTGAGACGAGGGTTGGAGTGTAAGGAATTTCTTTAGGAAGCAATTCCAGGACAGGCCGGTAGGAGAGTGGGGGAGGAAGATGGGGAAGGCAGGAACAGGAAGGGCGCATTATCAGGCAACGCCCACTGTGGGCCATCCTGCGTGGGGACCAGCGCAGAACGCACACCTCAGAGTTACCCTGCCCATAGGCAAGGGAGTCCTGGGGTACTTAGTGCCCCAAATCTTGCCAGTGATTGGTTAAGTGTCCTCCAAGGGCATGCATATTAATTTCCTGGCATTTCTCCAGCAAAAGAGTTGTAGGTGCTGACAGCTGGAAGCTGGGTTGGCACGTATGGGAATGGCAGATGCCACAGTGATATGGGCGGGGCACTCTCCGAAAGTGGTGCCATAAACACTTATTGAGTGGATGAATAAACGAATGAATGGACATTGGTTGAGCACCTACTACATACCAGGCGCCCTTGTAGCTGTTAGTGAATGTGATTTTCAAAGATTTGACAGGGAGGTAGATTGTGGGGTTCAGAGAAGTTAGGTAACTTACCCAAGGTCACACAGCTGGCAAGAGGCAGAGGCTGGATCTGGGCCAAGTTTTGTCTGGCTTCAGTGCCCACCCTCTCTTTCTTTCATAATGTTGACTGGTGGGGTACAAGAGTGATGTGGGCCAGGCGCAGTGGCTCACACCTGTAATCCTAGCAATTTGGGAGGCCGAGGCAGGAGGATCGCTAAGGTCAGGAGTTTGAGACCAGCCTGAGCAAGAGCAAGACCCCGTCTCTACATAAAATAGAAAAATTAACCAGGTGCAGTGGTGCACACCTGTAATCCCAGCCACTCGGGAGGCTGAGGCAGGAGGACCACTTGAGCCCAAGAGTGTTAGTTTGTAGTGAGCTATGATGACACCACTGCACTCTACCCAGCGTGACAGAGCAAGAGCGTGTCTCAAAAAAAAAGAGTGATGAGGGTGCCCTGGGCTGCAAAGTTCAGGAAGGGAACCTCCTTATTTCATTTCCTTGTCTTTGGCTCCAGGTCTGAGTCAGTGCAACCTTGCACCAAAGTTGAGTCAATAAACCCCCTGGCCTTGAAGTGACCCCAACCCTCCAGATCTTCACCTCTACCAGGCTTTACCCCCTTAAGACTGGTGGGCTTTGGAGTCCAATGGCCCTGGACTCAACTTCTGTAGCTGCCACTGCTTGGCCATGTGTCCTTGAGCAAGTAATTCTACTTCTCTGTGCCTCAGTTTCCCCCAAAAGTAGGCCAATGATGACCAACACACAGGGTGGCTATGAGGAATAAGGAGGATTAGCATGGACCGTAGTAAGTGCTCAAGAAATGGTAAGCATGGTGCTCTTGATGAAACGATGCTCAGCTCATTTGCTGGTTGCTGCTCCACCTTTCTGTGCCCCCCACCCCCTCTAACCATCACGAGCTGTGTCAGCACCTGGAAAGCCCAGTCTTTCTAGGTTCGAATTCCGGCTCTGCCACTTACTAACTGGGTGAGAATTTAGGGCCATTCCTCGAGCCCCCATTCCCACAGACAACACAAAGAGAACCGGGTGACGTGGATTGGATCGCAGGAGAGGATCCCAAACACAGGGACGTAACACAAAAAGTGCCAAAGTGCTACTAAGCGTTTATCTAAGTGTTTATTATCGTATTTCTTGTTCCTATCATCATTAACATGACCTAAAAGTCCTCTTGTGAGTCACCAACCCTTTATCAAATACCTACTGTGTGCCAAACATTGGGGTAGAGTGTTGGAGCCCAGGAGATGAAGAAAACAGGGTCCCTGCCCCAGGGGCGCTCAGTCAGACGGAGAAGCAGAGGCAGATGAGAATGAATGACCAGCACTGGGACAGAAAGAGGGACAGGGGAATGTTGTTGCCATGTCCAGGGAAAAGGCCAGAGACCCAGACCCTTCTCCCTAGACCCCTCACTGCTATGGCCTTCTCGGGACCTCCTGCCATCTGCTCTGTCCCAACTTCTCACTCTTCCTGAAACCTCCCACTTCCTGCCTTACGGCACGGCCAGAGTGCCCGGCAGGTCTCTGTCTTCCACCTTGGTAGGCCAAGGGCAAGCTCTATGAGACTAGGGCAGTAGCTTAAATGTCTTTTACATGTCATGAAATAGCCAACACACGGTGCTGAAGGAGTGGAAGGGAGGCTGAACAGTGTCAAGAAATGTGAAGAGCTGGAAGATTTCCCCAACTCGTAGGCTACCGGTTAAGCCTGCCACGGTTTCACGGATGCCAGCAAGACACGAGATTCCTGGATCGGAGACACAGCATTTTATCGCTCACAGCAGTGGCCGTAACCAGAGCATCAGCATTTGTGCCAGTTCCTCAAGCCCCAGATGCCACAGGGCTACCCAAAGAGAACCAGGTGACATGGATTAGATTACAGGAGAGGATCTGAAACACAGGGAACCTGAACCTTGTATGATGAACAAACCTGCGCTTTGTTCCGGAGGTAGTCAGTGTCTTTATTATATGGGACTGTAAACATGCCTGCTCTTCGCTTCGATGGAGACGTTATTTCTGTCTTCCAAAGCTGTTCTCTACACAAACATCCTTGAAAGGACAGGCTGGAGAAAACGCAGTCCGTGCCTCTGCTGGAGAGACATGTAGAAACACAAGAGATACATGGTGTCCCAACAGATGTAGATGAATGCATTTGTGGATGGATGGATGGATGGATGGATGGATGGATGGATGGGTAGATGAACAGATGAGCTGGTAGATGGGTGGATGGATTGTTGGATGGACAGACTGGTGGGTGGACGGATGTGTTGGTGGCTGGCTGGACAGGTGGGATGAGAAGGAGGAGGAGGAGGATGAAGAACTGTAAGGCAGCACTTTTTGAGCTGTGTTTCTAGACATCCTAAGAGCTCCAGGGGCTCCCTGGAGGAGGACAGGGCAGGCAGGGACCTCGCCCGCTACTTCATGATTCCTTGCTAGCTCCTCTTTCTCCTATTTTTATATAATGGCTTCTACATACAATTCCATGTAGAAAATTGCAAAAACCTTTTCCCCAGCTAAAACAAGTTGGAAAATCATTGGTTGTAGAGAAGTGATTCCCAAACTTGAAAGTGCATCAGAATCACGGGAGGCTTCTTGAAACCCCGATCACCAAGCCCCACTCCCAGAGCTGTGATTCTGTAGGTCAGAGTGGGCCCATCACATCTGCATTTCTAGCACGTTCCCAGGTGATGCTGGTCTGGGGAACACACTCTGAGAACCACTGGTGTAGAGAAACTGTCCTAATTCTTCCATGCAATCGAAGTCAGTTATCGAATGCCTGGGATGTGCGAGCACATTGCTAGACGTATGGGAGAACATCAAAATGATTCGGTCACAGCTCCTATCTCTTAAAGAGCTTCTAGTCTCAAATCAGAGACAGGAAGCTCACACAAACTAATAATAATATAGGAGGAGGAGGAGCTACCATTGGTTGTACATGTACTATGTGTCCAACACTGTGCTAAGGGCTTCACGTGCATTATCTTATTTAATCAGCATAATCCCATGAGGTTGGAACGATCATTATCTTCCGTTTTGCTAGATGAGAAAGCTGAGGCTCAGAAAGGGTAATTAACTTGCCTAAGGTCACACAGCTAGGAAGTAGCAAAGCACAGAACTAACTCCAAAGCTTTTAAATCACACCCTATCACAGTGCCCTCCCCTCTTGCGCACAATTAGAGAAGAGTATAAGACAGTTTGCTCACATGTCCGTTTGAATAAATCAAATGTCAGAGCAGATGAAGCTAACAGAGCTCTGGGTTGTCAGGCGAGGGAAAAGAAAGTGGATTCACTCATTAAGGCTTTCAAAGTCAGGGTGAGGCCAGTGGGAACCCTTTCTGGGATCTGGGCGGGGTAGGCTGCTAAGTGTCAGCACGCCAGCAGGCTTGGCTGTCACTGCTTATGGGCTCTGAGCTCGTCCGACTTCCCCACTGGAACCGAGAACTCAGGAGCCAGAAGCCCGGGTCTTGGTTGCCCCAGGCCCTGGCCCGGTGCCAGGCACATGACCCACCAAAAAGAGGGGGGAGGGAATGAGTGAATGGTTGACAGAAGATGCCACAGAGAACTCCCAGACCAGTAGCTCTCGACAAAAGCTGAACGAGGAAGCCAGATACGCAGACAGACTAAAAACAGAGCCACTCTGAGTGGAGGGGGAGCCAAGGGACCCCCGGCACCATTCCCCGACCTTCCCCCTCGATGTGCGTGACAGACAGCTCCTGAGACGCTGCTGGGGAGCCCAAGGCAGTCCCAGAACAGAGGAAGACGCTATGCTCCAGTCCACCCTGCTTCATTTTATAGATGAGGAAACAGAGGCCCACAGAGGGAAGGGGCCTTGCCCAACGTCACACAGCAGATGGAAGACAGAGTCAGATAAAGACGTCAGATCCCCTGCCCCTGGTTTTGGTAGCTTTCCGGAATCCCAAGGTGGAATTTATCTGCTCCTCTGTCTACCATTTCCCATTACTCTCTCCCAAGGACAGGTGTCAGAATTTTCCCAATTCTTAGCAATAAGCCAACCCGTGTCACTTTTCTGGGCCTGTCTATGGTATGGTGCGGAGGGCAGGATGGTAAGAGATCTCTCCTTTTGTGTGCGTATTGGGGGGATGTCATTGCTGCTGAGAAGCTTTGTCATTGAACTCCAATCGTCTGCAGAGCGAGGATGAGGACCCAGCATAGCTCACAGGGCTGGTGTTACCTGCACAAAGTAGCCCACTTGGGACTGGAAGACCGCCTGCCTCAGTTTCCCCCAAAGAGCTTGCTAAAAATACAGCCTCTTGGGTACCACCCCAGAGCTACAGAATCTCAATCTTTGGAGGCAGGGTCCAGGAGCGGGTTCCCCTTCCAGGAAATTCTTATGCACCTGGCATTTGGGGGGCCACCACTTTGCATTCTAATTAAGACCTCCCTTGCTACTCAGACAGCTCCGCTCCACTCTGGTGCTGAAATCCATTTCCTGGGCGGTCAGATCTCTTACACGGGTGGCCCAGGTTGGTCAGTTTGGTGGAACGCTACTTTGGAAACATTTGAATGTGGATACCCTTAGGTGGAGCACGCACTCTAGTTAGCCACAGACTCCACTACTCCCTGAGGTCTCACACCCAGCCCACTTCCCGTATTCCCTGGAGGAGTGTGCGTTTGCAGCCCCCGCGAGCACCGGCTTCACCTGCCATTGCCCAAAAGGCAAATATTTGATCGGTCCTTCACTCTCCACTGCAGCTTAGACCATGAGAACTCCAGGTTTAGAGGATTCCTGCAATGCGGTGCTTTCGGTTGGAGTGGGGCACACAGCGAGTTCTGTAAAGAACTCGGCCCACCCAAGTCAGCTCAGCTCAGCAGGGATCCCAAGGGCAGAGAAGCGGTGGACCTACCGGGCAGGTCTCAAGAAAACGGGAAGGCTACGGTGAAGGTTTAGTGCCATCTGTCGGCCATTCGGGGAACTGCCTCTCTGTGGAACAGGCTGCGCAGAGCAAAGGGCACCCGCAAATTTGCCAGCGGGGTTCTCAGGCAAGAAATTGCCTCCTTTTTGCACATTTAAAGCTCCCCGAGAGACCCTCTGGCTCCGCTGCTTTTAACCTTTTCAAAGTCTCAAACTCCTTTAAAAAGCCACTGAGCGTCCATGAATCTTCTACTCCAGAAAAAAAAAAAAACACACTTGCACTTGATTTTGCATACAATTCCAGGGATTTGGCCATCCTCCGTTTAATATCCTCTTCCAAGAACCAGAGATGCCAAGTGGTTTGCCTGAGCTCACACAGCACATTAGTGGCTTAGCCAAGTTTGGAAGCCAAGTGTTCAGGCCCCAAATCTACTGTTTGTTTTTATGCCCATGCTGCCTCTTTAAGCCTTAAAGGGCTCCTCCTTCTTTCTTCCCTTCCAGGGCCCTGCAAACGTCTGCAGAGTCTTTGACATCCCCAGGAACTGTGACAACCCTGTTCCCTGATCCTGGGTCCTTTCTGTCCTGCCAGGCCCCTGGCCCCTGCAGAAGCATGCCCCCAGGGCCATTTTGGTGACACTCTTGACCCTGTTGGGGGCCTCAGAGCCAGCGACCTGAGCTGGGAGTCAGGACAGGAAATTGATCTGTTACTGACAGGCTGTTGCCCTTGGGCGAATTGCGGAACCTTCCTGGACCTTGGCCTCCTCTGCATAAGACGCCTGCGTTGGAGACAGCCATCTCCAAGGGCCCCTCCTGACGCTAACTCTGTGAAACTGACCAGTGGGCGCCATCCTTCTTAATAAGCATCTCTGAATGACTTCCCCAGCCACGCGCCCAGAGACAGGGTCAGAAGCTAAATTCTTTCGCAGAACCAGGAGCCCTAGGTGGGCGGCGCTGCTTAAGGGAGGGAGGAGATCTGTGCGTGATGTGAGCAAGAGGGACACAGAGGGGGCACCTCCATTTCTTGGGGATGAAGTCAGGTGGGGGGTGCTGAGTGACGGATAAAGACTCATCACGGAGTTCAGAGACATAATGTACAGGGCTGAGTATACAGTTGGTGCCTAATAAGGAAGAGTTATTGTCATTATATAGCTGAACCCCGGCTGAACACTAAGCTCTTTGTTCACTTATTCAAGACAAACACTTATTCAGTTTTTGGTTGGAACAGGGGTTCTCAAACTCGAGTGCATCAGCGTCCTCTGGAGGGTTTGTTTAACACAGACTCGGGGTGGGGGTGGGGAGGACCCTGAGTGTCTAATTCAGTAAATGTGGGGCGGGGCCCAGGAATTGGCACCTCTATCAAGTTCTCAGGTGACGTTGACCTAGACGTCCAGAGAACATACCGTGAGTGTGACAAATGACACAGACCGCCCAGCCCTTTGGAGGACATTGAGTCAGGAAATATTCCCAAACGTGTTGTGTGCTACAAAGGGGGAGGCGCGGTGCACCGTGGGAGCTCAGAGCAGGGGCTTCTCCAAAGGGGGGGGTCATGCTAAGACCTGAAGGGTGAGTGGGGCTGGCCTGGCAAGCAGAAGAGGGGGGACAGTCTTGTTACACGCTTACTTAGAATGTGCCAGGCCCCCCTCATGTCGTGCATCTATCTGTTCCTCCCAGTCAATGTCAAGGAGGCAGGATGAACCCCCATTTTACAGATGGGACAGCTGAGGCTTGCAGAGGCAAAGGACTAGCCTGAGAATTCACAGCAAGAAAGAAGCCCGGGTCTGTGCACGCGCAGGGCACCCCCCAGCTGCCACGCCCCCTCTGCAGCTTCTGCCTGCACCCCCAGCCGCCCCCCTTCCCCAGGGGAGCTGCCACCTGGACACAGCTGCAGCGCCCGGCCAGCCACAGTGTGTCCACTCCCCCCGCCCGGGCCCTTCAAGTGTTTTCACTGCTGGGTGAATTCAGCAGATGCCTTTCGATCGCAGCCTATTAAATTAGCCCCTCTCTGCAGCCAAAAGAAGATAATTATGTTTTCATTAGCCCTGGATAATGTATTACCCCCTCGGTGGCAGCCACGTCGGTGAGGTGAACCTCCCCCTTCCCTCTCCTCCTCTGGGCTCCGCCAGAGCGCCCTTCTCCCCTGGGGTCCCACCTCTGAACTGAGGC